>JAUYWI010071488.1:0-14304 GCA_034780595.1 Parotoplana pacifica | reverse complement strand
GAGAATTACTTTTTCTATTGAGGACAATTCATAGAAGTATAAAACTGCATACACCTCCAGCAAGAGTCGGACCTCTGGATATATATATAATTACTCTATGGTTAAAATAGTTTAGCAAATTGGAACATGAATTATAGAAAAAACATCATTTAGATATTAATCAAAAACATTTATTGAATGTAAAATCGTTGAAAAATAATATACAAGCATTCCATAGAATATTTTTTATTAGAACTATGATGGGAGGAAAATTACCCCGTTCGGTTTACCGTGTTACAAAAAATACTTACGTCGGGCGAAGGTTAGGAAAATTAGCATTTTGTTGGTTTGCCAATATGTTTGTGTCGTCTCCAGCCCATTACATCTTTTCTGGGAGGATTGTGTTGTTATAACAACCAGTCTATCTTTTTGCACTTTCAGTTTCTTTGCAACCGCACCTGCCCTGACGACAAGAGCAATGTGTTCAACGAGCTGGAGTCCAACGACAGGGCCTGTCTCTCTGCTCACGACTACAAGCACCGAGTGGGCCAGAAGCGTCGCGAGAAGGTCATTATCAGCGTGGTGTGTGGTGTGGTGGTGGTGATCTTCATAGCCGTTGTCGTGGTGGCCTGGTGTCTGCGCAAGAAGGCCGAGCACGACAAGGTCAAAGAGCAACTCAAGGCGGTGTATTCCAACATTCAGGAGCCAGACAGCAAGGTAGAGTTGATCCTTTCTTTTATGGATATAAAGTGGACATCCATTTGACCCTTTTATTGAACCAAACTACTCTCTGTCGTTTGCAAAATTATGTATAACCCCGTCAAGGTCATGATCATAGATAATAATCATGGATGACCATAGATAAAAAAACCTATTCAGAGTGGTAGATTACTTCTTTCGGCTAGGGACAGTAATCCATATCTGAGCGTTTGTGACGCTTAGTCCTTTTGAGGAACCGGACATTTTTATCCCCTTTAGCCTTTAGTTGTCGATTCTTGATTCGGCTAGCTGTTAGTTTTGCTGGAACTTCATAGGCAATTCTATTTATTCTTTCTTTGAGAATGGCGCTGTTGACCATGGTTTTATTTTTGATATCTGATATCTTTGCTTCAATGAGTAATGAGGGCTGGAAGGGTGCATCCTGTAATTATTTTATTTGTCATGGTTCGTGTGGAAGTCTCCGTTTTTTCTCTGTTGCTGTTGACTGGAAATGCAACAGGTTCTATGAAGCTTGTATACATATAGTTGTCTTAGCGTTTCATCTTGGCATCCCCATGTGGTTCCTGCAAGAGTTCTAGCGAGTCTTATTCGTTGTCCCAGTTTTTTCTTCTTAATATTCTCTATGTGGACTTTGAATGTGAGTAGTGTATCTATGGTGACACCCAAGAATTTGATACTGTAGACTTGTTGTGTGGGTTCGTTCTTATAGGACAGGTTGAGTTTGACTTTTGCTCTCTTCAGCTTACTATGTAGATAGCTTGAGACACCGATCAATAACTATCCTTTTTGACAACTATAGACTGTTTTAATTAAAAACATGAGATTATTTCCTTCTGTAACTTTTAAACGGGTGTATTTCTTATCGAGCAACCTTCGTTTAAGATGAAGAGCATTCTAAAATATATTCTAATTTGATAGGAACTTTCTGACAAGTTAAATTTGAGTAGAGCAGCCTACAATTTACAGGTAACTAACAGCTTAGAATCCCAGCTGTACGGTCAGAAACAAGGAAAGTTATTGCCTGGCTTTTTAGCTAGACAGGCGGCAGTGCTCGCAACAGCGTGGACCAGACAAAACTTTTCCTACACAACAGACGAGCAATCTATTCTTACTTTATTTATGTGGATGACGTCATAGCCAAAAGGTTTTGTTTACTGACATCCTCGTTAGTAGCACAAGTACTTTCTATTGGCGCCAGTTTGACCTTATTTATGACCGTTTCGAATTATCAAGTTTTTTGGTAATATAAACATAGAGATGAGTAATACATTGTGTTCTATGCAGATAACTATAGACATCTACTATAAGTGTCTATGGCATATAACTAATAAAATTCTGTTGCTAACAGCTTAATTGATTTGTTTGTTATGGCTCCTGATCGCCGAATAACAGGTAGGCATGGTGTAGTTCTGTGTTCTATTATTCTCTTGCATTTTTATGGGCTTGACCTCTAACATTATCAGAGCATCTCCAAAGCTAGACAAACACCTCGACAACATTAATAGTGAGGCCGCCATCCACCTAGTTGGGGTCTCTATCCATGTCGGCATCACAGGCAATGAAAGGGTCGATAAAGTCGCCAAAGCTGCAACTCTACTTGACCAAAGCAACACGCCCATCCCCTTTGATACTGCCAAGGCCTTGCTGACCGCATATCACTGCAAACAATGGAAGGAAAATGTCAAGATCAACTTCTACAACACTGTCACAGGAGACATTCCCCAACGGTATCTCCAGAGCAGATCAAAGAATTATCAGCCAACTGCGTACACTGGTCACAGCCCCATCTGCAGAGCCGACCTCCTTAAGATTGGCAAAGCAGACTGAGGTATCTGCACACGCTGTCACAGTTCCGCCGACACTGCTGAGCACATCATCATCCTCCGCCGCGCTCCCGCTCTTGACCGCCCCAGAAGACAGAGCACTCATGCCACAAATCCAGATTCTGGACGCCAACCCGATCGAGGTGGTGAAGTTGCTGCGCGCGTCTGGCCTTCCATCACAGAGCAACGTGGATCGGGTCGATTCGCAGCCCGCTAGCCAGAAGAAGAAGAAGAAGAAGAAGAATTGTCTCCCATCCATTGCATTATTTGATATGATGAAGTTCTCTCTAAAAACAAAATTCAGGACTTGGTGGGTATTAGGCAAGTGAACTTCACTATGAGGCCAACCGCTAGTTTTTTTTATCTTTAACAGCCGAAGAAAGTACATACATGCATGCATGCATAGTCATTAAAATGCTTCAGGTCACGCATGATTAAGTATCTATCGGCGGTCTGTTTTTATTACGACAAACAAGAAATTGATAAATATCTGATTTGCACATACACAAACATTGCAGGTTGTGTAGAGAGAGGACTACTGCCCGTATAGTTAGTCATTTGCATCTTGTCGATGTGTTCCAACCTTATCTATGGTTTCAATCAACTGACCTCATTTGGTTACTACCAGACTGGACTGTCTTGGTATGATATCCATTTTTATATTTGAAATGAAGAAGAGTAGATAACATCCATCCATCGGGGTTCGCTCATTGTTGTCCAATTATGCACACAGAACTGGTAGTACCTTTACTATTTCTCTGATTATGTAACTGAAGTTATTACCGAAAAGATTGAAAATGTAAATTTATTTTCTGGCAATGAGCACACACTCTACTAAACCTTGCCGATATTTAGTTGTGATAAGAACTGATTATTATTATCAAGTTAAAATCAATCTGTTGATAAGTTATAAAGACGTCTGGTTTTATAAAACGAAATTATAGCGATAATTTAATTATATGGAGTTTTCTTGTTTTCATCAAATTTGTTTCCTAATTGTATAAATTAAAGCTATCTCTTATTATATTTCCTCGCTTCACAGACTTTATTTGCAATTATTTGTAGTGGAATTATAGTTGGGTACTAAAACCACAGAATTATGTGACTAAAACCTTAATATGGATAATAGACTTTACTTTTTCTTGGAATTTAGATAAATATTTTTTGTTTTTTCCCCAAAAATTAGAATGATGAACATCTATTATGAGGTGGGCAGTAGTTACAGCAGTGAATCTAAGAGAAATGAAATGGCAATAGGTACTACAAACGGCATGCATTTTTTAGTGTTCATCATTTATTATAAAATGCAGCAGCTACATGGACAGACATCGAAATGATAAATTTATCAAAATGCACAAAAATGTTTGAACTATTGATTCCGAACTACGAGCGCAGTGCGCAGTACTCGAGATGAGGGTGCAGTGTAGAGGTA
Source organism: Parotoplana pacifica (assembly GCA_034780595.1). Lineage (NCBI taxonomy): Eukaryota > Metazoa > Platyhelminthes > Proseriata > Otoplanidae > Parotoplana > Parotoplana pacifica. The sequence continues at coordinate 10,350 of JAUYWI010071488.1, read as the reverse complement.
GGTAGGTACATATTACCACAACATTGTCAGAACGAGTGCGAAAATAGATCAGTTGATCTGTTCTACTATTCAAGCCACACACTTTCAGAAGTATCCTATCTAGGTATCTCCTGTTGTATATAAATCTGTAGATATCATCCATGTTGTCATTCTGCGCTTGTCAAATTCTCATTTATTGCTCATATAATCCAGCTCACTTTCCAAATATAAAGCAATTTGCATTTCTGCTATCTTTGTACATAAAAGTCGGTGGGTAGATAGGTATTCTTCTAGATGAGACTGTCACATGCTTTACTGGGCCCTGTCTTAGACAATAAAGCAGCAAATCTCCTAGATTAACACTCACCAACTTTATTGGAAATCTTTTTTTATGAGTTGGGTCTAGTATTTGCAATTCTAGCTGTAATCCAGTCTACGTACATGGCAGACAACGTTTTATGGAATTCCTCATTTTTATCCATCTGCTATAACCATAAAAGAGAGATAGCAAACCAAATTTAGGCGTTGCTAAAACCTCTTCTATTTCCCAGAGTACCTCTATGTGGTCAGGTCAGGACTGGGCATCTTTGGATTGAGAGACAAGTGTCCAACTACACTTACAGCGCTCTGTACCAGATGCTTGTGAACAGCGCTTTTGATCCTTGTAGAATTTTGTAATTTTGTCGATTCCAAAATGGCTGTCTAATTATTTGAATGTATATAGTTATGGAATGTGTATAGAGGATATGAATAGAGGTTGTATTGTGTGTACGGCACCACACAGAGAAGACTGGTGACTAGAGGTACACATAGTTTGATGCCAATGATGACATGGATTCCCTTCTTAACTTTCAGAACGAGGACATGTTTTCCAGAGAGCCGGTGATGAGTCGGCTGGAGATGATCAACGCTGACGACCTAATCTTTGACGAGTGCAGCCGTCCTCTGGGACGTGGCGCCTTTGGGGTGGTGTATCGCGGCTTCTGGATCGTGCCCAAGGCGGCCCTGGCCGGATCCAAGCGTCACCAACTGGAGGTTGCTGTGAAGGTGATCGAAGGTCAGGGAGGCAGCTCAGTGCAGGAGCTACTGGAGGAGGCACAGGTGAGTGGGCTGACGTGATTGCTACGTGACAGACATCATTTGTTGTATGTGTTGCTTTGTTTCTTCAGTTTCCTCAAATTGGTTTAAATATCATCTATTTTATGTAAAAAATGGTCTTAGTTGTTTATCGAATACGGAAAGAATGTTGCAATTTGTTAGACGTAATTAAGCAAAAATGATGCAAAATATACACATTACTTTTACTGTTGTTTTTATTAATATGTTTGAGCTTGTTCTGACAGTGACGTGATGATAGCATGTGATATTACATCATTAGAACTAAACGGCTGCCACATTCCTTGCTCTGTTGGTGTCTTTGACCATGTACTAATTGTTGTTGACACAGCAGAAAGAAAGCGTCTATGACAAGGCAGAGAGAGAGCAAAGAATGTTTTGTTATGTAGTAACACAATATCTGTAGGTTTTATGAGCAGCTAACCATTTAGTAGTGATGCGATGCTTTTATTGAAGCTACCCTTACCCAGGTCGTTCTAATGTTGTTTTCGTGTATTTGACTTGCTTGGGGTATAAATTGTGCACTTTAGGCCAAACTGATTGAAGTCAAGCCGACTGACTGAACAATTTGTTGCTTAAATTTTATGATTAAAGCTGCTGGTATTTCATGTTCTATCTGTTTTTCTGTGCCACTTTTATCCAACCGTTTTTTGCTTATAGCTTAGTTTTTAGTGGTTCATTTATGTCGAATAAAAACTAATTGAAGGGAAAATTTTTAAGAGATATTTAATTTTGCCTCTTGCGGAAAAAGTATTTATGCATCTGATGAAGTTAAAATTTTGAAATTCGGGTTGAAGATTGGGAAGATAGTACGAAATTAGGTCAGAGTATCTTTTAGTTGCGTTAAGATGAAAAATGTCTGAACTAGAAACTAGAAGTGGATTTTAAAATTGAATATCACTACAATTCAGTCTATTCAAATCCAATAACGCCTGTATTCGTCGTAGTAAGAGCTACCAAATTGACGGTTCACTAGTGGTTCTCTATGCTTTGTGTAGATACGAGTTTGATTTGCATTTTAGGCTCAGATACGATAAGAACTATTTTATGTATCAACTTAGGTGTGAGATCTAGACAATTGACATATCATTTTTATGTTTTTTTTGTTATTAGCAATCAGATAAAATGATATTACCAACTTTATTTAAGTGCCTAGATATTAAATCAACAAGAAAAAAACAAAGTTTTTAAAGGAAATGTATGAATTGATAGGTAATGAATGATTAAAGGGCAAAAAAGTACGGAAACAAGGTTTTGTATGAACCAAATTAGTTTTTTGAAATGGTAAAAGTAAACTATAAACAGGTACACTAATGCATACATAAAAAGTGACCTTTTCATGCTCTGTAGTCTAAGTTAGGAAATAGAAAACTACTAGAAACAGCTACATGTAGCTACCATTGTTACCAGAACTGTTTATGGCTGCATTGGTTCACCTGCATATGTTAGAAGAGGCATAAAGTGGAACCAGACAGTACACGTAATGCCTGAATATCAGTCAATTTGTGAAATAGCATTAGGTTGCGGTTTTGTTTGTAGTAGATCTAGATGACTACTAAAATAACAAAACACTAAACCTAACACTACTGTTACCTGATATTAAAAAGAAAAATCTCCAAAGAAACATCTCAGTTAGGCCAAACTCAACCTAATGCTATTTCACCAGTTGACTGATTTTCAGGCATTACGTGTACTGCCTGGTTTCACTAAATGCCTCTAACATATATAGTTTAGTTTTACCATTTCAAAAACTAAATTGGTTCCTACAAAACCTTGTTTGTGTATTTTATCGCGCATTGATCATTCATTATCTATCAATTCATACATTTCTTTTGAACAATGTTTTTTCTATCTTCTTATTTACGCTATTTTTTTAGTAAATTGTTTTATAATATTTTAGAATTTCTTATTTTCCTTAAAATATAGTGGCGATATGAGAAACTTCAGTGGTACATAAAACATTGTCATAATGATATTTTGAATCCTAATATTTCAATCCTGAAAATTCAGCAGTTCTGGTTGGCTGGCTAGCTGACGTAATCAACTTTGTATCTACATAGATCTATAATTGCAAACACTTCCCCCATCCTCTACTGGTTAATAAGTATTTTTTTCTTTCTCATGCAAGCAGAGATAAGCAGCTAGTAGTTGTTACCTACATTATAAGTAATCTATCCTGAAGTATCTCTTAGTCTACTAGCGCAACACTTACACCTTTGTATCTAGAAATGCACACACGGATATAATTGTATTTTTTGGTATTCTTAGTAAGTGCATATTAATTATGCTATCAGGATCTTATATTTCACCCCAAATTTTTGTCTATGGGTATCCAAATATCATTAAAGTAAACTTATATTTAGACTAAGTACCATAATTGAAAAATCAATAATATAAAATATCTCAACAACAAAAAGAGATATTTACAAAGTTATCACATTGTTTGAAAGATATTAACGTCCGTGATATAACTCTCAAATATGACATCCATACCTATCATAAATGCTGAGTAATAAGCCTAAAAGTGAAAAATCAATAATGTCGGCCCCACTATACATATAGGTCAAATTCCAGGAGGTTTGAATGATCAAAAGCCACATCTAGAAGTATGGACAAGCACATTAATGTATCTCTTATAGCAACCAGGCCTGTAGTTTGACCACCACGTGTGCTTCCCTATGAAGGACTTCCTCCATTATGTTGTACCACTGCCTCAGCCCCCTATTTTTAAACAAGCCTCGTTAAATTTGGTTGAGTAATTTTCAAGCTATGAGCTTCAGAAGTTGGATTTTTTAGCCTAAAACACTCGAATTCATACGTAATAGCCAGGCCATTGATTAGGTACTTAGAAATTTAATGTACTTTAACTTTTAATGACATCACATAATAATTACAATTGGTTTTCTTTTGAGTGATTGTGGAACAATTGGTTTACTTTGGAATAATATTTGGTGGTAGTAAACACTACCGAGGTAGTATGGTAGAGCAAGCGGAATACACAGAAATTTAATCCGGACTCAAATACAATGCAGATTTTGTCAGTAAAGAAGTTCAATAATAGTTTGGCGGATACCTAATAGCTTGTCAAAACTGTTAGTGCGTTGTACTAAGCACATGCATACCTAGATTCCGTTTCTGACAATCTAAAGACATTCGTAGATGAAAAAGTTTATTCTCAAATGTGTTTTGCGCTAGAAACCAAAATTTCGAAGTTTCATTGGTTTATTTTGGTAATTATTCGATTTCAAGTATTTGAATGCTGGTGATTATTTTTCACCCCAAATTTTGTTGAAGGCGTGTCCAGCAAAGAGTTTAAATGGCTGATAGATTTTAGCTACAAGTGACTTCTCGTGTTGTATTTATTTTTGACTTGAATAGTTATTCTACACCAATGTACCTAATTTTTAATGACTGGACTACAGATGTTAGATAGTTAGTTGAGGTGTTTTTAAAGAAATGTTGCACATTCATATGAATTCGATCGCCATAGCGTCCATAGCATCGTTATATCCATTAGGCATTTATTTTTCCAAATCTTCTCATGCCACCTATATTACACTTATACACCAGAAAATAACTTAGCAATATCTCAGGTGTAAGAGTCATATCTCAAGTATCAGAGTCATATCTCAGATATCAGAGTCATATCTCAAGTATCAGAGTCATATCTCAGATATCAGAGCCATATCTCAGATGTCAGAGTCATATCTCAAGTATCAGAGTCATATCTCAGTTATAAGAGCCATATCTCAAGTATCAGAGTCATATCTCAAGTATCAGAGTCATATCTCAGATATAAGAGCCATATCTCAGATGTCAGAGTCATATCTCAAGTAGCAGAACCATATCGCATGTATCAGAGCCTTTTCTCAGCTGTCAGAGTCATATCTCAAGTAGCAGAGCCATATCTCAAGTAGTAGAGCCATATCGCAGGTATCAGAGCCTTGTCTCAGCTGTCAGAGCCGTATCTCAAGTATCTTTGCATTTTGCAATATCGCAAGTGTCAGAGCAATATTTCAGTTGTCAAAGTCATATTTCTGGTGTCAGAATCCTATCCAATCAATTGTAATCTAAGTATTCTTTACTGAAATGTATCTATCTACCAAAACTGGAATTTAAAATAAAAACACATTTTTGATAATAATAATTTTATTGCTGTTTTTCTTTTATCAAATAGAATTGCTGTTTTTGTTTTCTACTTTGATCATCTTTTGTTATTTATTCTGAATGTTATTTTTAACATCTTTTGAACAGCTGATTTGTTTCCAAATGCTCTCATTTTTTCCAAATCAATAGACTGGCCTGGAATTAGTGTGAACGTTCTAAAATGGAGACACATTCTGATATCAACCAACGCATAATTATTTGGTAGTGAGTTGTTTCTGTGCTCAACGTTATATTGTGTCAAATGCCTACTTCCTAGCTCGCACTCAGAAAGTCGATAATACAGGCAGGCTATTCTAAATGATTTATGCACATATTTTATGACATTTTTAGTCACTCTTCAGTCAGGCCAAAAGGTGTTATCACTTTCGATTGAGTACGATGCTTAGACGGTCTGCCGGTCTTATTGTGCTGATTATAATATGTGGAGGTGGATATTTATTGTTTGTATTGCACTTTGAACCTAAAAGCAATACACCGAGATATTATTGTGTTTGTTTATTGTGATATTGTAAGCAAATCGATAATGATATTGTCCGCCTACAAACTTTCTAATGTTTTTTTTACAAAGTCCAATATTCAGATCACTATTGTAGGCACATAAGTGCTTGCATCTTTTTTGAAGTAAACAAATTCTGACTCAGCCCACAGCAGCTCAGATAATAGTACAGGCACAAAATACGGGGGTGTTTGGTTCTGTTTCTTGAGACACATGAGAAATGGTTTGTATGAAACCGATTTCTGTCCAGTTGAATTGTCCGATAGGCAGTGAGTGTACTTACTTGTAGAGAGTTTTTTAAAGTAGACAATCCAATCTTTTTGAAAGATACATTTTAAAATCATCGAACATATCCCACTGGTTTATGCTTTTTAATTGAACCAGTTTTCAACATTTTGGATCCATTTTTATTTCAAGACAGATCATATTAGCAAACATGCAGGTCACTTTTGCCTCATAGAATTTTCGTTCACTAGCGGAATAATCTTCAAGTTTTGCTATTGGTCAGTTGAACAAAACTTCTGAAGAAAGCAGCCGTAAATTTCTCCTGAAGGTCTCAAGTACAAACAACTTTTTTGGCTCCCGTTAATCGTTTCTCAAATTTAGGTTAGAGAATATGAAATCTAATTTTTTGTCTAAATAAGAAGCAGTGTTGTACTTTTAGAGTGAATGAACGATTGATTTTTACGTTGATGACATTATTAATCAATATTAGAGTGGTTCTAACTACAAATGGCAGTTGAATTCTGTGGCATATGAACTATAATCTCTTGGTGTGAGCGATTCTGTGGAGATGCAGTGAAATTCGGTCAGGAGGTAGCAGTCATCTTGGGTTTCACTAATTGATCAGAGGTGCCTCCTATAGTTACATAGATATCAGGCGCTCAATATTGTCACTATCGAGGCTTCTAAGTGAAGCTCGGTTTGATCACTGGTACTGTGACAGCCAGGCACCTATGGAACCGTGTCGTCTAGGTATCTCACACAGAACTTTGAGTTTACTTGTCAGTTGTACAAAAATGTGTGTCAAATGCAATTTAAAATTAAACACCTTAATTTTAGTCTTTCGACATATGGTAAACTTTCTTCATCCCCCTTTTTAAAACCTCCTGAAAACGGAACCTTCGTTTCGGATATGATGATCTTGAAGATCAACAATCAGGCCAACATAATGATTTGAATTGTATTGAACTCAATAAGATATTTTATGAGTTCGATCCCTTTTAGTCTCAATACCTATAAGATCAAGTAATAAAACGTTCTAAAGCTCTACTTTGTTGGTGTTTTATAGTTTTGTTTCTCTCTTAGGCAGGATAAGAATACTTTTATTTGTTTGCAAAGTGCCTATGGGTATTTTTTTATCCATTTTGTTGGAAATAGATTTATTCAAATTTAATGTTGATATAGGCATTGTCATGTATGTACTGCTGATAACAGACATACATGATCAGTACTTAGTGGAACGTGTTCGATTATTGATTTTTTAATCAGTTCAAATCTGATGTACCTAAACACCAACTTTTCTCTATGTAAACGTTCTGTTGATTGCGTCCTGTCCTTTCCTGACTTCAAGATTATTGGGACAACTGGGAAAGGATTGTAGGATTTAATTCGGTCTTCAGACAAATATAGATTTTTTGGGGTTATGAAGTTACAGTAACAAGCATTATGAACAATTATTTATTAAGAACAGATATCAAACCATAGATATTTGTTTAAGTATTAACAATTCTTCAAATGATTGTATATTTTCTGTGTCAAACCCACATAACGTCTTTGGTCAAACTCCATAAGGAACAGTAGTTTGCCCCGTATGAATAGGATGAACACTAAATTACTTTCTTAAAAATAGTAATCAGAATAGCATATCAACAGAGGTATTATTAAGAAATAGCCGATAAAAAGGTGATATGGGTTGTAATTTATATTCTGGATAACTATAATTAATAACTATCAACTTAATATACTTCCGTGGGTAGGTATTAAATTGCAAAGGCAGAGGCACTGTTCTTCTTACTTTATCAAATATGTTTTTCTACTCATAGTTCCAGGAAATTGTTTATTAATTTCAAATGGAATCTTTATTTCTACCTATAGTATGTTTAAAAATAGATTCAACTTTATCAGCTAGATTATGGAACTTTTAAAAGTTTTTCGGCATTTTGTTGATGGCTATATATTTTGCAATTTAATTTGTCAAGTTATAATTAAATTTGATCTGAACTTAGTGTTAATAATTAATAATTTGCATATTCTTATTTGTAATTATTATGTTCCTAAAGTGGGTTTCTGGTTGTACTTTTAAAAAGTAGCTGTGAATATGTGAAGTGCATTTTATTTTATTTTAATGAACAAGCATGGGAAGAAAATGAAGCATACATAGTTTTGAACAATTAAAACAACAAAATGTAACATAAATAATGTCCTACAGCTGTCATACCACAGAGTAATTTGGTCATAGAGAGATCTCCACCTTAGACTAATTAGTTATACACACAGAGTCCGTCATAGATATTCTGGAGGACCCTAGATATGCATCGAAACCTGACTCACTCTTAGCAACAGCCGACTCCTCGTATTTGATCATAGAATTAAACTATATACTTACATTCTAACGCTAGATATTTCTATGTATTTGACCAATCAACTCTTTAACTCATTTCTTTGATTTCAGGTGATGGCCTCTGTGTCCCACCGCCATTGTCTCCGTCTTATTGGTGTCTGTCTGTCACACGAGCGTCGCTGTCTTGTATCGGCCTTCATGCCCTTGGGCAGCATGGACAAGTACCTGACCCAGAATTCCTTCCGTCTGAGCAGTCTGGTCTTGCTGTCCTGGGCTGAACAGATCGCAAATGGTATGGCCTACTTGGAGAAGAGAGGCATTATACATCGGTGAGTTTTATCTCAGTCTAGTGAGTCTAATGGGAGTCTTGTCTCAGTTAATTGCTATGAGTTTTGTAAGAACTTATTTCTAAAAGAGAGCATTATTCATAGATGAATTTTATGTGTCTAAACTAATTATAATGAATTTTATATTCCGTACTGCATTATAACTTTGAATTTTTGTGATAATTTAATGAATAGATTAAATTTTTGGAAATTTAGAATTTATTTAGTCAATTTATTTCTTTAATTTTAAAATTTGGTTATTTTGTGTTGGGTGTCAATTTCTCATTTCGACAAAAAACTACTAGTTTGTTTGAAAAGTTTTGTGAATGGGATGCATGACAAGTGAGAGATTGGTATGTTAAACAAGAGTGCACCATCATTTTTAAAGTCGTAATATTTAATTAGGTAATACTACCTATTCAAAGAGCTACTCAAATTCTTAAAACAGAGGTCGCGTTCAACGCTACCTCACTCAACACATTCACAATCAATGCAGTTGAATATTTAAGAAAGTTATACATTCATTTTTTTTAGTAAACATTAACCTTATTTTGCACACAAACATGCCTACACAGAAAGAAGCACAGGATGCAAATACTCCATCCAACTTCGGTTGGGATCTTGGGGAGGGACAGTAAAAGTACATTAGGCAAGCAAGCAAACAGATAAACAGTGATCAGTATTGCTAGGCATTATGTACATTGACGACTGGGCCAGATGTTGTTTGGTGTTGAACTAAGTTATTGGGGTCACAGGTAATGTTTTAGATTACCCCCAGAGTGATATTTACAGGAGAAAATGATTACTTACTTGATATATTTAGTACCTACATACCTACCTACAAAGTATCCAAAATGTCTGTTATTTTGTTTGGAACCTCTCAATCTACAGCACTGATTTAAACAGCTTATTTTTGCTTGTTGCTGTGGCCAAGTTTGTTTACTTTGCGAGTGAAATGACCTTCATTCATTTTGTTGGTTGGGTTAATTAATATGCTGGACTAGTACAAGTAACAGATGCAATGATGCCAACAATTTATCAATTTTCTTACCGCTTGCTATTATTACTATTAACCGTTTGTTAATTATGCAATAGAAGGCAGTTAGAAATACAGAAAACAGACTACCTAGTCATTTGATTGTTAGCAAAAACGAAGGTCAAAGGGTTTCAATGGGGTATTGCTATGTTCGATCTATTTTAATTCAATTACAGACTATTTTTATCTAATTATATATTCATTTCTATCTTTTATCTGTGAAACTCAATATGTAACTCAGGGACTACTGTAAGATCAGAAACTTGACCATAGACAAGCGGGTTTCAGAGCGAAAAGGTCAACCGAAGAGCAAATTGCAATGGTTCACCAAACAATCATCGACGGATTACAAGAGCATGAAAGGACGGTGGCTACCTTTGTCGATTTCAGCCGCGCCTATGACAAAGTATGGAAGGAGAAGCTATACTGCAAGATGATGAGAATGAACATTCCAAGCTGTGTGGTGAAATGGGTCAAATCAAATCTCACAGATAGAAAAGCCTACGTGAAATTCGGAGAAGCCAACAGCAAGAAAATGAACTTCAGACAAGGCCTACCCCAAGGGGCCGTTATGTCTCCCATCCTCTGGGTCATCTATATGACAGACATACAGGACTACATCCCTAAAAACATCGAACAACCGAAATTCGCAGACGACCTTGCACTC
>JAUYWI010071477.1:0-14305 GCA_034780595.1 Parotoplana pacifica | reverse complement strand
GGCAATGATTATGCCTAGCTGATGAGGCCCAACAAGGCCGAAACAGGTGTCCTGGGCTATCATTTGCGAGTAATATAAATAAGTAGTAGGTATATTGTTATCAAAGTATACCTGTTTTTTTTATTATTACTCTTAAACTATAAATAACTTTTGTTAGAGGTTTATACTTAGATCATAATATTTATGATAGATAACACAATGGTTATAAATTGATAATTAATATTTTTCTGATTATATCTTATCGTTTACAACAAGTCTCACTACAAAAATAAAGTTGGCTTATAAACAATATTAAATCGGACTCTGACAGTTCAGTTTTATATCGTGGCTATGACAGTACAAGAAATATAATATAGGGAAATACCTATTTATGTCTATGTAATAATATTGAACATAAAATTTATTCAAAACTGGCAAAAATACGTAAAAGCAAGGTCATTTTTAGACTCTCTGCATTTTATTTTCTCACACACAATAATATTAGACTATATACACAGGGTGTTTTAGAAGTAAATTAGATATTGAAATATGCATTGGTTGTTAGACTTCCCAGCCTATTATAACATTTGAAGCTATGTCTTATTCTGTAATGTTCAGTAAAAATGGTAAATTTGCCCTTCTAATTAGAATTCTATATCATGTTGGCTTACCAATTACTGGAACCTGCTTCACTATAATCTTATAATCAGTTTCACTTAAAGATCTTATATTCTTACGATTTTCACTTATAATCTTATCTTATATTCTTACTTTATATTCTTAACTTATAATCTTATCTCAAGATCTTAAAATCTTATGGTTTTCACTTATAATCTTATAAATCAGTTTCACTTATTATAAGTAAAAAACGTAAGGCTAAACATTCTTCCCTAATGAATCTTTAAACGACAAATTTAAAAATTTAAATAAAATAACTTCAACATGTTGAGTTAAAAGTAAATCAGTCACAACCAAAATATATCAGTAAGTGGGCCGAGCTAGGGGCTGATGACATCATCAAGTCCAAAAATTAAAGTTTGTCCAAATTTGATGTGTAGGTTCACTAGGCACTCAGCAACACAAATCAATAAATATTTTTAAAAAAATATATCGATTGTTTGGAAAAAGATCAATATTTTGGTCAAAATAACTTAAAAAAACAAAATATCCTATCTTGCTCAAGTTTGAAATTTAAAATTAGAAATGCATTAGAAATAACGTATTGGAAAATTAGTTGCCTCGTGTTTATGCTTACTGGTCTATGGGGTCTACCATACTGGGGCAGGACCTTTTTAGATTTTTTAAAACTGAATTTCTTCACTTTTAAATGGCACTAATTGATTTAAAATGACTCATTATTAGTTTCTAGGTCATTTCTAGTGGATTTGGAATGATTTTGTGCCCTAAAATTGAATTTGAGCAAAATCTATTTTAAACTAAATAACAAGTTGTTGTTTGTAAGATGTCTGTACTTAGGTCAGGAAGCTTTAAATCATCACGAGTATGTGTGTCAATATTTAAAAAATGCCGGTATACGATGTTTCTTATGTACTAATGTTTAACATAAGATTATAAGACATGTTCTTATAAGCTTTTCATAAGGGTGAAACAGAACATAAGTATAAGAATTTTCTTATCATAAGTGAAACAGGCTTCTGATATCAATAGACATCGCCAATTTTATCATTTAAACATTGTGATACTTTCAGGATATAGTTCGATTTCTTTGGATATTATTGACTTTACTATGAACTTTGTTGCATCATTAGACACCCAACTTACCAGGCTCCAAGATATTCATCAGCAAGGTGTTGAGGCGCATCTGAGCCAGGAAGGAAGAGGTATGCTCAGGCAGATGATGAAGCAGATTCTGAATGACGGCGCAAACAGAGCACACCAGTAGGGGGGAGCTTAGTGCCGTATCGGAGCCCACCAGAACCGTACAACTGTTGGTACTCGTGCTGTCCCATTTGCCTGTGGTGTTGTCCGACGAGATCGGCACAGAATTGCTTCCTGTTGTTAGGGAGCATTGACGCAACTATGACAACGAAATGGAACACATGGTTAGATTCAATGTCTCGTCGTCCACCGGGGACGAGGGCAACTTATCATTCCCTACAATGTTTACCAGTGTACCAAATTTAGCCTCAGCCATACACATAAAAGAGACCTTTATGGTGAAGGTAAAATAGCCTCTTTATGGGGGGTCACCTGTGTTGTGTTTTTGTTAGAACGATGGGGCATTAATTCTAATGAAATAATGATATTGCAATAATGTGCTGTCACAATAGTAATTGAATGTGTTAAACGCTGCTTCTAAAAGAAATTCATTTATTATTTTGTTCTTCTGTTTTTGTGAGCACAATAAAACAATTAACAGTAAAATGCTTATTAAATTATTAACTGCGTGTCAATAAAGTGGTTCAAGCAAGCGTTTCATAAAAATGGTCACTAGTAAATTATTGTAGTTTGGTATATTAAAAAAATCTGTAAAGGTTGAGACACCATTTTGTATTTTTTTATAAACGTCTATCTGATTTATTCACTCTTTTGTCGATCAAAATATTTCCAATACATTTGAATTGCAATTATAGTGGAAAATTCGATATAAATTTTGCCTAAGTGGTTCAAGCAATTTTTTGAGGTATCTAAAATTAAATATTCCCACAAAACCAGAGTTTTTGGGTTCCTTTATGTTCCTGAAGATATGTATAGGAGGTAAGCAGCATAAACATCCGATTTGCCAAGTTAGCGTGTATTAGAAACTTACCATAGCCTCTACGGTAGCCACAGATGTACTGGGGTCAAACTCAGCAGCCTCTTGACTTGTAGTAGGGTTTGGCTGGTCCCCCTGTCCAGTCACCATTTGTGTCACAACTGCTGGACCGGACATCGAGTGATCTTGGTCCGATTTGGATGCTTTCAGTGCCGGATAAGGATAATAATTGCTGAGAATAACGCCAAAAACATGATACAATCGGCTCTGTCTGACCAACTCCCGAATCGCATCTATGCCAACCAAATGCTCCTATAAAGAATAGAGTTTCATGGAATCTTTTTCACATCCAATGTAGCTATCTAGGAGCTACAACCATTTTCATGGACTGGGTAGACTCCACAACAGCCAACAAAATCGAGTATTTTAAGTATAAGTATTTTACAAAGAAGTTATTAGTGTGTTAAAATGTGAATAAACAAGTCCATTTTGGGTTATAAAAATCAAAATATAAAACAAAAATACAAATGACTTATTAACAAATAGCTTTAAACAAAAAAGCTACAATAGTTTTAATTTTAAGAACTTGTAAACGAATCACATTTTCTAAATTTTTGTAAATTGAATTTTAGATCAATGGCCCATTGTAGACCGTTCAACATATTTTTCAGAGGGCCACCACATGACCTTGGGGTTGGGATCAGACAACAAAATTACACAAAAATCTATATGAGAATCAGAATCTTAATACCTCAATTACAAATTTTATAAAAATCGGTTAATTTTGCAAACAGACAATATCAGTCAATGTTGTATAAGGAATAAGTTAACCTAGAAACGTAGAAACCTTAATTTATACAACGTTTGTATAAATTAACCGAAATATATGGCTATAAATGGTACGAGCGATCACTAATTTTCGGAATACCTAATCAGAAATGAAATACAACAATAATAATAAATACATGCAAAAAATGGTGCTTTTATCCGACTTGTAATTGATTTTCGATTAACTGACCTCACTACCATGTCCAAATTGGATACTGCCACTTAGGCCCTACATCCAAGTGAAAGTGTAGCTCTCCCCTTAGTAGTCTCCATGTCCAACATCAGTTGGTTCAAAAGCTGTGGATTGTCCAAAACCTTCAATACTAATTAACAAAATTTAAAAAAAATGGAATTATGTGACTCAGTTTTTTTATTAGTTCGTAGAGGCTATTTTAGTGCACCAGATTTCTATTTTTGTTGTTTTATGTTCCTAGCACGCTTGGCCAAATCGTATGTTGCCAGTTGGGGCTCACACTCTCTCCAAATGTGCAGAAATTGAAAATTAAAAAAATATAGATTTGTGACTTTATTTTTTACTATGAGCAGCTCGTAGAAGCTGTGCTCCTGCACCAATTTTAGGATTCGTGTTCTTTGACGTCCCTAACACCTGTGGGGGCTAAGTCATTACGGCTGGGCCTAGTCACCCAGGTACAAAATCAGACTTCTTGGAAGCCTTGAACTAGCCAAATAAATACTATACACAATTATTGTGGTATTACTGGATAGCAAATATGATGCGCTATTTAGGGATATGAAACTTATACCAATCCGCGGATTGGTTTGGAATTCCAACAAATCCAGTTGGGGTAATCGAATTACACCTAATTTCATTATTGTTTTTTTATTATATGCGCCATAGTGAAACTGGGAGGGGAGGCGTTATCCCCATCGCAATCCACTATAATAATCAGTGTCCTTTTTGAAGTTTTATATCCAAATTTGCCAAAAAAACTTAGCTGGTTTTCCTGGAATTGCGAAATATCAATTGTGAGCAGTATGAAGGATTTTCTATAGTTTGCGCCTAACTTACGCCTTCTCGGTGTTATGGTCTCTGAGTTAAATTAGGTTCAGAAAATGTTTGAGGGAAAACAATACATGAACGGAAAAATAATATTCATTTAGAACATAGAATGGTCAATGAATAAAAGTAAAAAATAGCTCAACTATGACTATTTTGACCTAAAGAGTCCTACTCGAAGTATCATTTAACTCACTCCCTGTTCATTGTCAATGATTGGGAGCGCAGGATTGGGAGGTAACAGGTACATCTCCTTCTCATCGGCTAACGGACAGGGTCGACTGAGCAAATTGGCCAATAAAAATCCGGCATGGGATCGCACAAGACAAGCCTCTTTGTTGTCAGCCAATAAGGTGATATCTGCCGCCCAAAGACCCTCTGGAAGTAGGCGATGCAACTGCATACATAGACAGCTTGCCAGACACTCGGATGTGCAGAGTCGAGCAGCAATGCTGACTGCAAGGGCACGAATCTAAAAGGTACAAGAAACAAACCCGACCAACAGTTACAATATCAAACATTTAAATAAGAACATAGAATTGGTTTCAACTGACTTATTACTACCTAACTTTTATTTAGTCCAGTGGGCAATGTTTTATTACTAACTTAAGCATAGCGACCAGAATCCCGCCTTTGTTCTACTGAGATTGTGTAGTTCCATTAATTAAATATTGTTTTGCCTTTTGAGTGTATCATTGACCAAGATTTAGTAGATGTGTGTTGTCTAAAGTCCTTAACGCCCATGTTCAAATTGCATATTGCTAGTGGGAACACCCCCACGTTAAACCTCTCAAGGTTAAAGATTCTATTTAATTTTATGCGAAATATAAGGCTAGGAAGGCGAGGCATTTTTTAAAAAACAAAAACTTTAATGGCACCCTTCAACCATTTTTAAGGTATAGGTACCATTTTTTCAATGAACGTTTTTTTTTAATCTATGAAATTTAACTGAAACATATGTGACAAAACTAACACAACATACAAATATATAAACCATCGCATTTATTAGAAGTTTTCATTTCCATTAAAATTAGTAAAATAAAATTTATTGATTTAAAAAATGTACCAAACAATAGATTATATAAAAATGTATAATTTACATAATATATTTCAGATATTTTTACAACAGATTTCTATTAACTACACAACAGTTCAATTTGTTCATATTTAATCCAATAGAAAAACAAAGAGTTAATAATGGTCCGAAAAAAAATATACTTTGCGTATTATATCATATCAGAGACTTATTAACGATTCCGGCCACTCACCTCAACGTCTCTATAACTCCAGAAAGGCAGCATCCAGGCCTTGTCCAACCAGACAGACTGCAAACTGTCCAACTTGTTCAGTCGAGCGTGACCTGAGGCCAGATTGTGAAGGAGTATCAGCACCCCCCTGATGATACCTTGGCCCATGAAGGACACTCCACCTTCCTTACGACCCTGCTGAAATACACGCATAAACTCCAACACGGAGACTAGACATGTGACAGACTGGTCCATATTAGTGCTGATCCAATTGGGCCTGAAAAGTGGGAAAATTAATAGAAAAAAAACCCTACAATTACAAATTAATTCCACCACTTGCATTTATGAATCTCTATTCATTGATCAGAATGGTCAATAAAATGTATTTTCTGACCAATGGATAGAGATTCAAAATGTAAATGTTTGAATTAATTTGAATTAATTGCTTCGTTATTTTTCTCTTAATTTTACATTTATGAATCTTTATCCATTGATTAGAAAACACATTTTATGAATATTCAATATTCTTTTCTCCTCCATTTTAAGTTTTTTTCATTGACCATAGAATTGTCCGATTCGTACATTATTAAGATTGGTTTAACTCAAAAACTATAAAACTAAAATTTCATGTAAAACAAGAGAAAACCTTCATATCGCAAAAACAGCCCACAATTTGCACAATTCAAAAAAAGGTAAACAGCTGGCTGCTGAAGTAAAAAACAAAACACACTCCATGGTTAAACAAGATATTACCTTGCCGTAATGTTGGTCAGAATCTCTAGTACGAAATGCATATCTGTCAAATTAGCAAACGGTGCATGAATTGCTTCCTCTATGAAGACCAACATCTTCTCGCTTAGCAACTGAGTGACACTCGCAAACTTGGTATAACTGAAAGGTACAAAGAATGCCAAATCAACAATCATTTAATTTTAAATGATTATTTTACTTTTCTTATTTAATAATGATTCTATTAAAATATGCCTTAACACCATTCCATTTTATCATAAAAACGATGCATTATAATGTTCATCTATCTTTTTTTTCCAGATATTTTAAAGTTTTTAAAAATGTGATAAAAATGGAATTACCCATTAAGTATGAAGCTATATACAAATATTTTACTATTGATGTTGAGTTCATAAACGATATTACAATATCAATAAATAAATTAAAGATAAAAAAGTGTGTTAGCCCAAACTCTAAAATAAGTGAAATCATTTTGGGTGTTACCTCTCACTATGTGAATATTATTGTGTTTTTAAATAAATGATATATTTTAAAATATTAGAGCTAACAAAGTAAAAATTATTGCCATTTGTAGAAATTATTGTGTTAGATGTCCAATGTCCCTAATTTTTCATATTTTTCTTTAGAGTTAGGTACTTGAGGTATTTATTTTCAAACGTTTATTGACCACATTAACATATAGTGAGAGCTAACACACAAAAATGATCTCACTTATTTTAGGGTTTGAGCTATTACACTTTTTGACCTTTAATTTCCATTCTTTTTGTAATGAATTCATATAACTTGTTGATGCTTTGCAAAATTGATGTAACAAGCTAAGATTCACATGTATTTAAATATATTGAAAAATGATATAAAAAATGATTGTTGCTATGCTGCGATTTGGCATCCCTAGCAACGGTTCTTATGAGAAAAGCATATCAAATGACTGTTTAGATACAGTAACTAAAGATATATGTGGTCAAATAACTATAAAATCATATTTGTGGGTCATAAATTAGTTTTTAGATAGCTTATTGCTTTGTAATATTGGTGACCATAGCTACAGTTGCTAAGAGAAAATTTGATTAAATGAAGGTTTATATATGGTAACTAAGGTCTCATATGGTCAAATACCAAAATAGCATGATTATGCAAGTTAATTTTGTAAAAATAGTTTGTTTTTATGAACTATTGGTGTCTCTATCAACAGTTGCTAAGTAAAAAGTTAATTAAATGAAAGTTTATATAAGGTCTCATAACAATATTTTGTAAAAGAATTGTTGTTATGATTTATTAGTATCCCCAGTAACAGTTGCAAAGTAGAAAATTGATCAAATGAACGTCATGTTTGGTAACTAAGGTCTCATATGGTCAAAGATTCAAAGCATAGTTATATGGGATAGATTTGTAAACATTCTTTGTTGCTATTCAATATTGACGTTCCTAGCAACCACACAAAAAAGACAACATATTTTACTCCTAAATCCAAAATTACTCTAAGTGCCAAATTTTATTAAAATCGATTTATGTTTAGACTATGATATCAGTGATGAAGAAGGAGAAGATAGAGAAGAGACAAAATTTTAAAAAATAGCCAGATTTTGAGAAACTGTACCTCCTAAACCGATTTTGATAAAAATAACTTGGCACACTTACTAATCATCAGAGGCTAAACAAATTGTACGAATTTCAGGTCAGAAAACCATTTCTACTTTTAATGTGAAGGGCTCAAAACTGGTCCATTTTCAACGACCCTATAATATCCAATAGACCAAGCCTGAGCTTTGGAGCTAACAGTCAATTGTCATTAACTTAGATTAAAACTATCTATTTACTCTTTCTCATCAACTGTGCTCCTCGTCCATGACTGCACTAGAGTACAGAAGAAAGGTACAATTCTTTTGAGCACGGCCTTTTTAGCACTGACCAACTTGACACTGTCCGTCTCGCCAATCAGCTTGTCCCCTTTCTCGAGACAGTAGACAATCGGACTATCTCCTGCAAGATGAGGCAGTAACCAGGACCAAAACGATAAGTGGATACCATTTCGAACATAAAGTCTATAACACAAATATTTAAGTTGAGTAATTAACAATAAAGAAAGTGTAAAATGTAAAAAATCTACTAGCTTTGTGTTTCCCAATTACCTTGTATAAGCTTCAAATAAGTCAAGGAGATCATTCAACAAACGCACATCGGACGAACCACTCGGAGCAATACGAAGAAACCTCTCCAAACTCTTCTTCCAATCCTCTGACTCGAAAGCCTCAGCCACCTCGCTTCCTGAGTGACCGCTGCACAAGACCATGGACAGAGTGGCCAACCCCATCTGAACGTCGGAGTGTCCGGTAGCATTGTCGATCTGATAGAAGGCCCCACGTATGGAGAGCTGGGGTACGGTTGAATGCAGAAAATAGCGATCCAACTGAGTGAGGCGCATGCGCTCTGTGAAGCTAGTAGAAAGAAAAACCACAAAAACAGGTCACTAAAAGATTCATTATGTTCATCTCAAGTAGGAATTTTAAACTACATGAAGAGGTAGACATAAAAGTTACTATGGTTTTTACTCCCCCCCACACAAGTAAAACAAGATCCACCCAATGGTGTACTGTATAACGATAGCTTTAAAATACGATGAATCGATGATTTTGATAAATCTAAAACTGTAGCTGCATTTCTGAGTGAAATTCGATCCCCCATGGCACCAACAATACTTAACACATTATCTTGTCCATGGATTTTCTTCAAACCGCTGTATTTATTGAAGGTATCGTTTTTCTATTAATCAGGTGGCGGTAATATTAATTAAATAAAGGTATTGTTTCATTAGCATTTTCAGTGTCATAAAACTTTTTTTGTAACAAATACTCTTTGAGCTTTTGTCAAACGTAAAGGCATTGTAATTATTTTTGGAATACAGTTATTTTACTCTGTAAATTATTGACAGCTGGTTTAAATGATTAAAATCTGTATGGATTAGAGGCATGAATTTGAGGGGTTTATTCCATAGATAATTGGATTGAAGCAAGTACATAGACAAGCTATTGGGAGGTTGTTTAGAAAGTACATTCTATAAAGTGAAAGTTACTCGTTGAGGGTTTATTTTGGGACAACCGGTAGGTATATCGTATAGAGAATGAAACTAAACAAGATAGATTATGCTTACTCGTCATAGTAATATGGGAGTGTGTCCACATCACGGATCATTGACTTGACTCCTCCATGACATGCCACGGTCCAACAAATCCTCAAAGAACGTTGACCTGCCTCTGAGTCAGATAATAGAGGAAGACCTTCAAGTGACGCGGGGCGATAGCAAGATAAAGAGGCGTGTGAAGCACAAAGAAAAGGCAAATTATATCCGGAAGTAATGGCTCGCGGTAGAGAAAAGGTACAGCTGAAATTCAGATAGAAAAAAACTAAGTAAAACCATGAAGAACTGGATGTGTACCGCAAACTTTATAATATGTGGTGGTAGTGTGGTGGTAATGTCATAAATTTCAGTTGTAAGTGTAGTATGATCGATCTTGAAATGTGTGTGATTACTATGCTCACATTAAATAAAATCAGTTGACTTACTCATCTGTAGTTTGAGCACAATCAGCAAAGACCAGCAAGGCCAGAAAAGAACTGATCTCAAACTTAGCTTCTGGATCATAATTTAAATAAAGGAGAACTAAAATAGAAAAATCAAGTTAGAGAAATATCATTATTTTGTAATGAAAGTTGATGGGACCAAACGTTTGAACATAATAGAATAACACAGAAAAACCAAAAAGCTTGAGGTGCTAATAAACTTTCATCTAATTTAATAGTTTTTTATGATATTCTAAATAGTACTCATATTGTAGATTTCCAAACGATTCTATTCTCTAACCTACAATTTCCTTTATTTTCAAAGAAAAAAAGAGCACTCACTTCGACACAGATCGAAGTACAGCTGGGTATCCGCAGCCAAATGGTCTCGCACTTCCTTGTTGTGCAAAGCCAGGCGTCTCAGGATAGTCACACATGCCACCAACACAGGCGTCAGAGTTACACTGTCACGATATACGCCACGTTGAATCAAATCACGTGATGTCTCCATGCCCTTATTTGAGAGAAAATGTCCATGCAGTGCACTATCTAAAATGCAATTGAAAGTGAACCACTGATAAATATATGGAAGTGAGTCGGTTGTATTGTGTTCTTACTTACTTAGCAGAAATATGGCCACCTGCTCGGCAGCCGCCTTTCTGACTTGCGGGTCGACATTCTCCTTCATCAAAATATCGGTGACCTTGCGCAGAGGCTCCACCTGAAGAACGGATGAGGTGTTCGTCATCTTATCCAGAGCTCGGGGCTCGGCAACGAGCAATAGGTTCATCAGATGGCGCATGTCCATGTCAGCAAAATAAGGTTGCTTCTGAGAGGCTTCTTGCTCGTCTCGAAGTAGGTCACTTAGCCTCACAATGGCATCGCCTCTGGACTCAGGATCAGGCAGGTACAATAGGCGTATCACCGCTTTTATCTGATCTAGTGGGCTCCGAAATACCACTAGAGAAATCGAAGAAACCGAAGCGCTAAATATGAAATATAAGAACCATTAAAACAGAAATGCTTCATTATAATCAGTTTCCACAGCTTGCTATCTACTCACTTTGGATAGTTAAGCGACAGGCCCAAAATGGCTCGGCCCAGCCTAGTTTCTCTGGTCGCATGTCGCTGTAAAACGGAGGCTGATGATAGCAACGCTTCTATGAGTAGGGACATTTCTCCATCAGTAAGCAGAGGACGCGCCTCCCACAGTTGAAGGAATATCAATCCCGCCATTTCTTTCACCTATAAAAAAATTACCGTACGATGTAAACCACGATTTTTCAATTTCACAATAAAATTCTGATTACATCTACCTCAATGTTGTCATCCAAAAGAGAATAGGCAGCAAGTTCCGAAATAATATCTTTGTGAAACAGGAAAAAAGATCGCCGATAAGCGATTGAAAGTGAGTTGGTCGCTTCCTCAGGCGATAAACATTCCTATAAACACAAAAAATGTTTTTTTTACATTACTGGTTAGTAGTAAGAGATGATATAATTTAAAGAGAACTCATATAAAAAACTTGCCTTCAAAATATCAAAAGTTTCGGAAAAAGCGGCCTTTTTAATTATTTCTGAATTATGTGCATACAGATTCAATAATATCTTCCTGCCTTGTATTGGAAGTAAAGAGTCTGTAAAGGCCTCAATTGAACAACTGAAGAGAAACATAGAAGTCCAAAAAATAATAGCAACACATACAAATGTTTTATTAACCAAAAATATATATTCAAAGAAACAATGCTGTCCCTTCACATCGCAGAATAACTGGCTCAACTCTTTATTTGATCAATCCTTCCTATCACCACCAACATTTTCATACGGTATTAGCCCTTTTCGTTCCGCTTTGACTTAAGCCTACATCCGCTCTAATATTAAAAATATAAAACTTACAGTCTGGCGTAGAATCGGACATATTCCCTTGTGAAGTGAACCGAACCAACCACAGAAAGGCAGCAAATGGCTTTATCTGCATATTGTAAACATTCAGGACCAGCACAAAGGCCCTGTAATGGACAAAAGAGAATCATTCCGTTTATACTGCTTAATAATAAGTGATCAAACATGAAATAATGTCATAGAACTAACATCATAGAAATGATAGTATTGTACAATAATAAATATTCAACAATAGCAAAAATACCCACATTAAATATTATATTTTAAATAAAGATCACAGGTTCCAGTATGTTTATGAGCCATAATTTCTTAATAAATAAATAAATTAATATCATGATGTCAATGATTGAAATATAATTGGTTTGGACCCTAATTTATACAATTGGGTTAACAGTTTATGTCTACCCTACAAGAGTGACCGAACAATCCGATTATAACAGAATTGTTTTTTTAAAAATTAAGTGGGGCTTGCATAAGAATTGGGGAGTACCTCTTGTTTGGCCAACAGGAAGGCGGCAGTTGCCTGCATCGAGTCACCTAGCAGTCTGATAGTCTTGGCTAAAGTGGCACACCGCTGATCCAGAACTGGCAGGTAGTTGTTCAGGTGTTCAAGTTCTGAGGGGAAGCTGCATACAAGGCACTCATCTACTGCGAGGAAGGTCATCTCCTCACGAGCCTGACATGGTAGCAGTGACATGGCCTGTAAGAAATTGAATTAGGGAATAGGACAAATACATTAAAGATCACTTTATCGATCATTTATAAATACAAATCAACTATGATTAAAATATCTATTAAAGATCATAAAATACATTCTTCCATTATAAATGTCCTCTGTCACTAAAGCAGGCCTTCTCAACTGGCGGCCCACGGTATAATGTAGTGGGGCCCGCTTGCTTTATGTATGATGAAAAAAATGTTATGCCTATGTTATACAGTGTTTTTTGACTGGCCCTTCGCACTTTAGTATGATTTACTTGCGGCCCTTTGATAAAAACTAGGTGAGAAGGCCTGCACTAAAGAATAGAACTCATATAAACGTTACACATTCAAAGTCACTTATTGTATAGAATCATCGTACTAACAAGGATGCCACCTAAGTATACATTTAAAATGTCTTTCCTGGTTCTAAAGACAACTGCCCAGGTTGTAAAAAAGAAAAGCTGATAAAAAACTTAGCATACATAACTGAAATTGATATTTATGAATCTCACCTTTTCTGGATGTATAATATGTCTGATTAGCCTGACAAAAGCCAGAGAAAGTGACACATAGATATGTCTAGGTAGTTGGGATTCGGGTGCCGTTTTCTCGTCACGTAAGGAGTATCTTTTCAGCATGCGCGACCATTTATCCAACATTTCGTATAAACCATCCGCCTGGAAGCGATGAACAATAGATACATACTTTGCAGAAACCTTTTTAATCCTAGATGAAATTCAATCGCATAATATTTTGTAAAACATTTAAAGATTAAACATCAAAAAGGTCAAAATGTTTGTTAGTCCAAACCCTAAATTAGTGAAATCAATTTTGAGTGGTAGCTCTCATTATATAAAGATCTGTTTTTTAAATAAACGATAATTTATAATATTAGAGCTAATAAGGTCAAAATTTAATAATTTCCATTTGTGCAAATTATAGGGTGTCTGGAAAGGTAGTGTTTTTTATATTATAATTTTTTAGTAAAGAAAAATGAAAGGTCCACTTTTATTTAATACGAGTACACAGATACCTTGGAAATATTTTTTGACAAGTCATATTTAAAAAAAAATCAATATGGGGGTCGATAACGTCATCAGGTCAAAATTAAAGTATGTCCAATTAACTTCAAATTTGGTGTGTAGATCCATTATGCGATCAGTAACAAAAATCCATAAAAGTTTCCAAAAAATGTTTGAATTTCAATTTTTATTTGGGGCCAAAGGCGATAATCAATATTTTGGGGGAAATAATTATGGATTTGTGCTAGTGATCGCATAGTGGACCTACACACCAAATTTGAAGTCAATTGGGTATAGCTTAATTTTTGGACCTGATGACGTCATCATATTGATATTTGTCAAATTGATATACAGGGTGTCCCTAAATGATTACCCTGTTTTTAACATACCTACGCATTTTACGTAATTTTGATGTCTCGTGTATCTGGATATGCTTATCAACTACGCCATACCCTAGCTACAGGACAGACAACCAACTGTCATATTCCAACAAGATGGAGCACCCTATCGTTGGGCACATTCTGTTCGAGACACCCTCAACAAAACATTTCCTAATCGATGGATCGGCAGAGATGGGCCAACCT
>JAUYWI010071466.1:0-14308 GCA_034780595.1 Parotoplana pacifica | reverse complement strand
AAAAAGTTTTACGAAACTAGTCGCAATTTTATGAATAAACATGGCCTTTTAAATACTTTCTTCTTGTTTATTTTTCTTCTTAAATTACGTTTCTCTAAATTTAACTCTCTTATTTCATTTTAAAGAAATGTTATGAGTTTTTTCTGAAAGTTTTTTTTACCTAAAAAATCATTTTACATAGCAAAATTCATTTCTTCAATTTCTAGTACTGAATTATCTTTAAGCAGTTTATTAAAAAAATCTAAAGTTTAAGCATAGAGTAGTAGGTATGTAGCGTACTCTGAGAATTTAAATACCTATGCTATTACTTTGGTATTATTGTTTGAAAAAATACCTACTTAAAGCGAACATAGTGGTATTTCTTTAATAGATTTTCCTTCATTCCTTAACCAACATGGCATAGAAAATCGCAATTAATTATCTATGGTAACTTAGCTGGATCCAAGCTCATGATAAAGTTTCAGCAAACCTTTGCACTATTCTATCAAAGACAATATCAATTTTTTTACCAGTAGGACCGATGTCGGCACAAAACCAATAAATTGGAAAAGGTCTGAGCCAGTGGTCTTATTCTGGAAGAGTACTGCTATACTAAAAAATTATTTTCGAAATACTAGCAAATGCTACATTTATACCATGCACAAAGGTAAATCCACATTTAATAGGTCCAGTAGAGGAAAAAGCTCGTATTAGGCAATCTAAGCAATTTTGGGAGGTTCAATATAAACTAGAGGTGAATTTAAACAGTTCGTATTTGTCTGATAATTTAGTTCGTTTTTGGAATATTGACAAGTATAAAACTGATAACAACACATTCATGATTGAACAAATTGGAATATAACGCCACAAATTCTTCTTCTCTTTCAATGCAGTTATTTCAGGATTATAAGCACAAAAGACATCTGATAATAATACGTGATAAACGTTAGATAAAAATTAGTTACTCACCCCTGCCATCAATTTTGGTAACAATACTGAAGAAAACTATCACAAAATATACTGATTTAAGATGATGATGTAACTGTTCGTTAACTAAAACCATCGTAACTGTCAAATTCCAACACTAACTAACAGTAAAAACACCGCTATCGAGGTCTAACACCAACTGATTTTCAGTTACAAATTGAAAGCAGAAAACAGCTATCATATAGCGATAGGATGACTGCCTAGATCATAAGATACCAAAATTGGAACTATACATGAAATATAGCTAATACTCATGGGGCAATTAAGATGACAAACAACAGCAATGTTAGAAGTGGCAGTCGGTGTTTCACGAATGATTAAGGAAAGTAAAACTGCAAATGTCTACATGTACATGTTTTCTGAAAGATATATGAGCTAATGTTCATAATTTACACTTAATATATTATAAAGGCGGGAAAGATAAAGTGTACATGCATTTCTTTTTGCTAATTAATTTTATTGTAGCGGCCCTTGAACAGGTTGTGTTTGGCAGTCACTAATCAAGCAAATTACTTTAGTAGCCTAGTTGAGCAACATTTGGTGTACAGAATCTGGCTGGATTGGTCGGATTTCGGTTTCATCTTTTTCAAATAATAATATTAATATAAAGTAATAACTTTACTAGTGAGGTTTAGTTGGTTGAAAATCCAATCCCTATAACTGGTAAATATAAAGAGAAGTGCGGCTAATGGTAACACCAACACTAACGTGGAATGCCGAGTTAAATTTGGCCAGCAGAGTGAGGATTTCAGCTAGATAAGGTTATAATATTGAATATCACAGTCGGCAACCCTGATCGGTGGAGTCGGGACAAATACGGGAAAATCCTATATCAGTATTGATATACGTTATTCTAGGAATGGAAAGCAAGCTATAAATCATCGTCGGATAAAAGCAAAATGACAGTGCTCGCAAGGCGTGTTTCTATAAATATAGATCAACCTTCGAATCGACAGGCTCAACGTTTATAGTAGAAATGAATGGGGGGTGTGCGTAAAACAAAACACTTTATCCGAATAAAGTAGCTGATACTGATACAGAAATCTCATTTATTTTCAATTGATATATACACGCTTTTAGCAAATAAGCAGTTTTTTATAAACTTAATGAAATGCAGAATTACATATAACTTATTTGGCCTTCGTTCTGAACTGTATGTAGTGGTTACGGTGTAAAAAAGATATCGACCAATAGAAAGCCCGGTGCCTATATTCCATAATAAGAAGATTGTACGTACATATCAGAACTAAGACTTCTCAATGTTATAATAGGCATTCAATATTAACAAAGTATCACGAAAATGTTTCGTATTTAATGTTAATATTGCAATGATGTAAGTAAAAGTATTACTCACATACTTGAGAGTATAAAGGGGACGGTGGATAAAGAAAACAAAGTTTTATGACACCAATGAGGGCGGATAAATGAACACAAAAAAGCAGTCAACTTCAATATTAATTTAGATAAATTAGATATGTCATAGAATATAGGACAATGTTTTGTTGATAGTCATAGTCACCCACGATATTAGCTATATAAACAGCAGCTGTTAAAGTTTTGGTATGAATATTATCTGTTGATGTGTATAATATATCTATACCTAATATAACATAGCTATAATATGTATATTTGATATAAAATATAGCGGTCGTAAAAATGGTAAGAGGTAGCTTCGATATATCAAATGAACAACAATTATGTATTAGATCAATGAAATGGGCGGTATGTAGGTAACACAGTATAATAGTAAGCACACATAAACACTGTCTGGTTTGGTTTATGCTAAAGTATCAAATAAAAGCCCGATTAAGTTAATAAATCTGTTTTCAAGTCTAGTTAATGTTAAGCAACACAGTGAAAATATAACTTATGTTGTTCTCATCACAAATATTCACAAACTAATGTAGCAATCAATAAGAGTAACTTAAAGACAATAAAATATACTTTATTAGATCATAGTTGATAACCATAAAATAACTAAATTTACGAAGCATTTACACAATTCAATTGAAAAGCTGATTTAATAAAATAATACATATTTCTAAGTCTGAATATTGTCCAAGATAAATAATTCTAGCCCTTTTCAGGGTTAATCAAATTAATGATTCAATTAAATGCCCAATGGTTCATAGTAGTTTAATTAACCAATAATGTTCGAACAGTGGTGACCATCATCATTGAAACTGTCCATAAATGTAAATCTAAGCACTGTCTATCAATGGTAAGGACTTTTCTGGTAAAGTTTATGATTTGAAAACTGTCTATGACTAATGATTTGAACACTATCATTGGCTAACATTAGAACTGCCAATGGTTGATGATTTAAACATTGTCATAAGACTGATGATTTGAACACTGTCTATGACAAATAATTTGAACACTATCCTTGAATAGTGATTTGAACACAGTCTATGACTAATGATTTAAACACTGTCTATGACTAATGATTTAAACACTGTCTATGACTAATGAATTAAACACTGTCTATGATTAATGATTTGAACACTGTCTATGACTAACGATTTGAACACTGTCTATTACTAATGATTTAAACACTGTCTATGACTAATTATTTGAACACTGTATATGACTAATTATTTGAACGCCGTCTGTCATTAATTTCTGGAAACTGGTTTATGATATTGTATACGCCTAATGATTTGAATACTACTTATGATTAATTATCTGAACACTATTGGTTCATCTAAACGTCTCTGGAAACCATGGTTGACTTGTAAACATTGTCTTTGGCGGTACTGTGTAAATTAATTGTAACCCCATTAACAAAGTGCAACTTACGATAATATTACATTATGGAAATTCTTTTAAGTTTGGAAGATCTAAATTAAATTAGAATTTAAAATGTAAATTTTTCGCATAAAAATCCATTTTCTCCACGTCTGCTAGTGCAGCTCCAACATGCCAGATATACCTCAAAATGTCCGCAACCTGCTCATTCACCACCTTATCCAAGGCAGCAATCCAGCGGAAATAGCAATATATCTAAACCTAAAAAAAGTGGACAGTGAGATGAATCAACAGCAGGTATCACACTACTGGTACACCTTTTGAAACCTGCACAGGGCGCAGTGAACGCTGCAGCATTATTGGTCCAGCAGCTGCACGTCATTTTACTTCCGCCTCCCTTGGCGATCCACGCCTCACATCACGCCAACTACACCATGAAGCACCACGACGTGCAGTTTGATCCGCAGTAGCCTTGTCACCGATTGCCCATGCGCTGCACCAGCTTTCACACCCAACCGCAAATTAGTCCATCACAATTGGGCCTGCCAACATCTCCAATGGACAGCCAATAACTGGTGCAATGTAGTCTTTAGTGACGAGATTGGTATCGATGTTGGTGCTGCCAGGTCACATTACATGCTCAGAACCAGAGGAGGAAGAATCAACAATGCACACACAATGAAATGCCCCAATTTCCAAGTCAGGGTTATGTTTGGGGCCTGGTGCCATAGTGCCTATCCATGGTACCATAAATAAATATCTTTACGTTGACAACCTTGTGAATCATGCCATGCCTGCAACCAATGGTGACAACCTCATATTTATGCATGAAAATGCCCCAGTACATATCCCATCGTTCAATCAACTCCTTGCAGCAGAATAGTGCTCGAGTCCTGCCCTCGCCACCATTTTAACGAGACATGAATATCATTGAGAATATCTGGTCGCCTCTCAAATTCAAGATCCACAAGCGTGTAAAATGTTCTTGGTCGGATCCCCCATTTTAAGGACACCGGACGGATATTTTATAATTTTAGACATTGTCAGAAAAATTTTAAATACGCGAATAAATATTAAAAAGTAACCAACCGTTGATTTTCAGTGTGCTACTTTTGAAGTAGCCTATTAAAAATAAGGAACCTAACCTAAACCGAAATCTAGTAATAATTGCTAATGCATTAAATTAAAATTAATGTAATTCTATCATAGTGCGCTATATCAAGTACGCTATATATGTAAATAAAGTTTAGTGTTGTTTATTTCAATCTTAACATATTCTATTAATTAGGATAAATAGAACCATTTTATATCAATTATCAGAAAATTTACGAGGTACCTACCTCGACACAGAAGTAAACCTAGGACTACCACTTTCCGGACAGTTATACTAAACCTTTACAATACTACCGAGAAAACTCTTAATCACGATAACGGCGGGGATGTATCGTTACACCGAGACATCATCACAGCGAAATATCACAAGAGCGAAAGAACAATAGGAGAGGATCAAATCTCAAATTAGTTCGACTTCATCGTCACAGAGAAGTATCACAAACGCGAAACTAATCTGTTTGTCTGGAAAGTTACTTTTCTTTAATTTTATCGGCTTTGGTGTTAAAATTTATTAAAAGAATTTTACACATTTAATTGACCAGCTCATATGTGTGTCTATTCCAACTAGAAAATGATTATTATGTGCATATATTTTTGATAATTTAGACTTGTTAAAACAAAATATATATATAGCCCGCCTCAAGCAAGGAAAACATTACACAAAATTAGAAGTTTATACATTAAAAAGAGATGTAAATTACCCAATTTAAATATTTAGCACCATAACCACATCAAAATATTGTTATATGTTTTGATGCCATAAATAGTAGGTTGGTGCCCAGTAAATTGATTTTATTGGACCTCGCAAATCTTTAAATCACTGATAAACAAAATAAGTTTAATCTAATTACTGCACCACATTCAACTATTTGATTATATACATTATTTCATAATTACAATTAAAATATAAAAATATTTTCTAAATATTTTAGACATAATAATACATGCAAACCATTGAAACGCAGGCCCGTAGTCAGCTTTTAAGACATAGCCTTCGTATTTTCACAAAAAGGGCACTTTTTTTCTAAGTAGGAAAATATATTTACTACAAGCATAATATCAACGCGAAGCACCGAATTTTCAAGTTTTTGAATTAGAATAAATGTAAAATATAATATATTGTTCATAAATTTAAAAAAAGCTTCTAAAAAGGGCAACTTAGGAGGAAAAAGGACCCTTCGTTCGAAGGTCCCTGAACGCTACAATAATAGTCCAAAATAAACAAAGTAAAATAAATATTCATATCATGGTATAAAAGAAGTTCTGTGAATACATATATAATTTAATGTCGCTGTAGGTATAATAACAGACCCATAGTTTATAGACATCAAATATTGTCTACAAAAGTATAAAAATATGAAAAGTAAGAGATATTTTTTAAAAATCATAGTAACTATTCTACAATAAAATGAAAAACAATTTCATGAAATTTATTTTATAGAATTGTTGTCAAACATATACCTAGTCGTATACATACTTTGGAAATAAGAGATATCATTTCTTTAATAAAACATAAAATTTAAAAATGCCTACTCATTAATTTGCGGATTTATGGAAGCCAAAGTTTTATGTAATGTCTTGATTTAATTGTGAATTCATTGAATTTATTTGTGAATTACTTCTCTTAACAAATTAAAATGATTGATAATAAATCTATACAACTGGGTTCATAAATGTCTATGGAATAATAATAAAATTTATGTTCCAGAAAAATTAATTTAGTACACAACAGAAGCATCTGCTCTTAAGCACAAAGAAAAAGACAAACTAAAAAATAACGGCTCAATCATAGAGGAATAAGCAACACAAAGGTGGTTTAATTATACGCCTTAGATACAACAATTTTCTTAATTTCAAGTTTTTTAATGCAGTAGAGAAACTCAAATTTAAAACTCCACAAAAACATGCCATATTTTCTCTTACTTTTAATTTTTCACCCCATGAACAAAATAATGCTGTTTCACCTCCTTGGTCTTTTGCCATCTCTATTAATAAAAGCAAACTAGAAAAGCTCATATTTCGTATTTTACGCAAAGACATTTTGATATAGATAATTAGGTAAACTAAAATGTAAATTTAGTTATTCCAAATGTAAAAGTAATTATCATAATACATACATCACGTTAATATAAAACTAAGTTATACTCAAAAGTATACCAAAATGTTAAAATCACCACCCACTGTAGAAGAAGGAAATTAGGTAAGCAGATAGTTAAAACTTAGTTAGTATTCAGCAACACAACGTAAACTAAATTTGATTAATTAGTGAGCACTGACTAATTCCGGACGCTTCCCTTCGGCTTACATAAATAAGCTGAACTTTGTATTTTTTTAACGCAATAGCTAAATCCCTTGCTGTTAGTTAAAGAACACTGGGTGTCATTAGGTTTTATAATAGAAATCTTTTTTAGAGCCCTTGCAACAAAATAGTAAAAAAGTAACATCATTACACATACATTTTAAGCGTCATGTCACGTAATTAAATACATACACACACGTATGAGTATGAGTACGTATATAAATATTGTTTGCATAATGACCAAACAAAAAATATTATCATAATTACATAACTTTTCAAATATATAATAAATTAAGAGATCAATAACAAACAAATCACTCCATAGGAGTCCAAATCACATAAAACGTTAGTCGATTAATTATAGTCTAGACTTAGAAAAAGTAAACAAAAAGGTAATAAATTTTTATTGATACTTATTCTTTGTTCAATTTATAGATGAAATAAACCCCCACCCGAAATATATTTACACAGTGAAAATCATCGTTTTATGGTTTCACAATTAATTTCATTACAATTTTATGTATCACAACAACACACAATCCTAATGATTATATGTTGTTGAAATCTTCATACCTTGTTTAAATTAAGATTTACTAGCGATTTACTCGCATATTAAACCATGTAAAAAAATAAAATTAACTATAGGAAACTTATTTAACAAGTGAAATATAGTTTTCTAATCCATACCCCAAAAGTATCTACGAAAATATAAACTTGCATATGTGAATTTTTAAAGAAACTCTAACATTATAAATTTTAGAAGTAATTTAAAAACATAATTACATGATTTTTCACATAGGACTAGTCCAATCTACAAATATCTGTTTCACTTTCCTAACCATATTCTTATAGAATTGACCATCAAGTTGGACAAAATATTTCTACTCAATCGTAAGATATGAAATTTGAATTCCTATGATGTCATAAACAAGTCTCAATGGAAAATTTTCTAACCTGAAAGTTTATTTTTACCTATATATTGGTCCTATTATACTAATCCAAATCAGTTTTGAAGTAAAGCATTTTAAAGAAGCGATAGATTCATTCAAAAACTACTTATATCAATATTCGTTTTTTACATAGGAAGAATAATCAAGAACCACTCTGATTCTTTTTAGTAGATTTGCATGAAATGTGAAACCTGTTTAAGAAATTCTATTGTGGAGTTTTTGATGAAAAATATTATAGGGTACGACCCACTAAGGTCATGAGACGACCCTCTGAAAAATTTGGTTGAGCCAAAATAGTCGAGATGTAGTTTTTGCAATCAATCCTGAAGCGAATTAATGATAGAAAATATTGATTTTTATGAAATTTGCACATGCTCTTAACGCTTCGTGGTCACAGGGAGGGGTGGTGGTGTAACAAACCCCTGACGAAAATCAGTAACTGTTTGAAACCTGAGCAACAAATTACACATAACCCCTTGTATCGATTTTTTTCAAATGCCTATAGATTAGGTAAGTAGTAGTTGCTAAAATTTAATAAAAAATGTTTCCAAAACAGTTATGAAATTTTTATGAAAATTGTATTTTAGATCAGAATTTCCTAATAAAATATTAATAATTTACTAGAATGCAATGCTTATCTATTCTTTATCTGGTTGTTATCAGTATGCAAAATATTCCTATAATTCAAAAACTGATTTCTATGAATATTTTGTTCGTCTCTAAAATATTTCTACCATCTGACAATGACATTCCTACTCTGATTTCTATTAAATTTCAACATACTCTTAACACCTCGTGGCCACAGTAGGGGGGGGGGGGTGTAACACGACCCTCTGACGAAGATAAGTAACTGTTTGAAAAAGCTTTAACCAACTGGAATGAAATTTGGCATCAGTGTACTAAATTCTCTAGATTTTTAATGTAAAATTTATTGACCTCTGATCCCCCACAGCTCTCTGAAAAATCGAAGTTAGAACAAAATATACTTTTTTTTACAAAAAATTCGATTCTGAAGTCAAATATTGACAAAATTGATTAATATTTGGTAGATACCCTACAAACACTTCATTGTACCATTTACATTTTTTTGGAAAATGTTGATTGTCCAGGGTGCAACCTGAAATCAATTTTTTTAAATTTTGTCATAGAAAAAATATATGAATAGATTTTTAAACCCTGGAAAATTTGTTAAACTACATACTAGACACCTATGAAAAATTTCACCACTCTAGAAAAATTGTAATTTAATTTACTTATAAATTGAAAATAATTGATTGGAATATCTTCAAATTTGGCATATTTACTTCTTATCTGATACTTTATTAAAGTGCCAAGTAAAAATATTCACTTTATCAGAAGTCTAAATTTTAGGCACATTGAGTTAGAGCCCAGATCAAAACAATGGCATCAAAATCGGAATTTAAAAAAATTCTATTTTAGTGACTGAATTCATTCAAAACCCACTAACAATGTTTACATATAGTCATTATAAGCTATATGCAAGTCCTTGGCTATATTATAAACTTAGTAAACATGTTGTTTAAAAATCAGTTTTAGCAGACCTGTCTGAACTGGTGGTCCTCAATATCTCAAAATTTAATATATTGTTATAGGTAGCTTCTGGATTATAAATCTCAAGTTTCAGCAAAATAAAATGTTTCGTTTGGAGTTTAGAGTAGGTATGTGTTTTTAGCCCCAAATCCATTTTTTTCTGTATTTGTATTACTTAAGTTCTAGCGGACCTAGATACCAAATTTGAACCCAATCGAACAAATTTCAATTAGTGGACTAAGACGTCATTGATTTTTTTAAACAATGTCGATGAACCTCCTTTTCAATGTACCTGTAAAGTACCACATGAAATATGATATCCCTCAGCGGAGGGGTAGCTTATATTTTTTCGATTTGACTATTATGAAGAGTTAATATGGCAAAAGTCAATTTTATTGATCAAAGTTAATTATTGATCAAATTTTGTTATTACTAATTTCATAAAAAGAAAGAAAAGTAGCCAATGTTTTTAGAAAAATGAATATTTTGCAAATTTTTGAGAATCTACCTCTATTGCAAATCTCATTGAAATATTTGGTCAGTAGATTGAGTTTTTCCATGAATAGGAGGCCTAATAACCGAATTGTGTTCTTATACTTTTCTCAAACTATCGAATTAGAGTAAGAGTGTTTTTTAAAGAATCATCTTATATGTATAACTCCACATAAAACAAGTGCATCTACAGATTAGCAACTCCTAGCAGATAACTAGTTTTCTTTTTTTAAATATTATGCACTATTTATAAAGTATATGACACATATTGAAGTAATTCACTTAATTTGTCGTAGTGAAAATGAAGAAACATACTCGATAGTAGTCATCCGATAGTTTGTGAAAAGCAAGCAAGGCTGAATACCAGACAAAAAACAAATTATTAAATCTGTGGAAGGAATTTATTTATATTGAAGAAACTGACGCAGAAACACAAACACTATGTGATCGAATTATGAGTCTAAATAAAAATAGAGATGTTATTCGTAATGAATTTAACATTAGCAAGAATACAACTTGAAAACGTAGGACAAGGTGTTGAATTTCCATATTTATAAAATCAGACATAATTAGGATAAAATGAAGCAACAGCATAATATTAGGTAGGTTACGTGTTTACAGTGTGCGGCTTCATTCACGTCCACATTAACTTATGGTATGTTCATGTTATTCAAGTTTCATATCAATTCAAATTGACTAGACTTCCAATTATCATTCTTTAGATTTTCTTTCCATTTGATTAAATTCATCGGAT
This sequence comes from Parotoplana pacifica, assembly GCA_034780595.1. Taxonomy (NCBI): domain Eukaryota; kingdom Metazoa; phylum Platyhelminthes; order Proseriata; family Otoplanidae; genus Parotoplana; species Parotoplana pacifica. The sequence goes on along the minus strand of JAUYWI010071466.1, from coordinate 3,435 downwards.
TTTATTTAATCAGTTAAGTGAAGTATTATTTATAGAAAATAAATTTGTCATAAAAAAACTAAAGTACCCCTGTTTAAAACTAATAAAACAGAACCAAATTCTAAAAATTTCACAAAATGAGATATTTCGATTTATTACATAAAGTTTACCCCAATTAAGTATTTTGTTGGTACTCTTCTCTTTTAAATATATGTTTCAATGTTCACATCTCAATAGATACATTAAATTTAATATATCTTTTTTAAAGATCTATAATTATATATTTAAATATGTAATCAAAGCAACAAAATTGCAAGGGTAACATGTCTCGTACTCCATAAATAAGTTGCAAATAAACTAATTCATGAACACGTTTCTAAACAAACAGTATCAGAATATATAAATCAATATTATGGTTAAATATGACAATACTGCACCCAGCTAAAACAAAAATCAAAGCCTAATTTAAAGTTACTGAATTTATGATAAATTTTCAGTCTCCTGTCAATGATAAGCATGCATTAAGGTAAAAGAAAATTAAAATAAATAAGGAAGCAGAATATATGAGAATAAGTTTAATTTTAAATAGCGATTAAAAACTTGGTATAATAGTGGTGAGACAGCGGTGTCGCTTTCAACTCTGCAAGGTCAATCATGTGAATAAACACAATCAGAAAGCAAAAAGTGAAATCTAAACGTCCTATGTAAAGCTATACTGAGAAAACCATCAGATGCAGTACCCACGCTATAGAATAGATATCAAAGTAAACTCCATAATATTAAAGTGAAACCAACATGATAGACTGTAAACTTTATTTCTTCAAATGCAATCCATAAAACAATTAGTTTTAAAAATAGATATTAGACATGACTATTTGAGAAAAAGCAATAGAACAAATCCTCCTAATCATGGAATCAACCAAGCATTTATTTCTAAAACTTAGGCTGACTGACTCTACTTCATAAAAAATATAATATGACAGAGTAAATAAATATTAACTAACAATGATCCAAATTTATACTTAGTTAGGTAGGTACTTTGTTAAAGGTCTAAATTATTAAAGTAAATAAAAGAAGCAATTGTTGCACTCTACATCGAATTAGCTTAGTAAGATAAATTTGAAAACAATGTGTGTCCTCTGATTTGTCTTTAATAAATTTGTAGGTAGGCTCAAGGCTCACAGCGAGCAAGATCGGTTAATTGATATAAAATCAGGTATGTATGTACATTTCAGCATACATGGTGTGTATCTAACATTCGAAAACCAATATACAATTAGTTTGATCAGATTACGTTTCCATTTATAATGGCTAACACCTACTATTTACTAAAAATAAGTGTTTATTTATTATTATTAAATAAAAATATGAAATAACGTTATTGTCAAAATGACGTCTTGTTACATTGTAATGACACACGCTAGTATAGTAGATGGATAATGTAAGGAAATGTAACATTACCTGATGAAACAGTTAAAAACTAGAAAAAGCATATACTATCAATGTTATAAAAAAGCTATAAAATTAGATACAATAATTTAGATTTTAAAAATTCCAATGTTACTAAAACAATTCTGTTTTAAATAGCGAAACAATAAAAACTAGACGATATTAAATCAAAAACTGAACTATTAATGAAGAATCAAAACTGCTGCTCAGTGAAACTAGATCCAAACTTAAGAGCAACAACAAATAGTTAACATCTGCAAACTAAAACTCTTTACCATTATTCAACGTTCATTTTGAAAGTGCAAGACAAAAATGGTGAAATACTTAGTCATCTTTGTAAAAACGAATCCAATTTTATGTAGCAACAAGAAATCGATTAATAGGTACATAAACCTCGGAAAACCCATTTAAATATATAAGGAGCAACTATAGTCCAACAAAACAAAAGATATTAAATATACCAACAAAAGTGATCTAAATTTATAAACTAACGTGACACAGATTTGCACTTTGATATCGAGGTGCTTAATGTACCTAATCGAAATTGCAAATTAATGTACATATCAGACGACGATAAGTGGATTAGGTACTTAGAGCTACCACAAAATTTGATATTTTACAAGATATGTTTAGCATGCTAATGTATCTAAGGTCAGCTATCGAATTACATTTGAATATCGTCTGAGTAGAATAGATGCATAGCTTTGCCCTTTTATCGAACTATCCCTTCTTGATAGTACATATTTCTACATAATAGGGTTGTACCCACAGACATTTAAAACTCCATGAGTGTACCTACATAATATTTTAAACATCTTAAATTCAGAATTCCTATTATTGAGTAATTTAGTTCGATTTTATTAAGTGGTTTGTACTTTTATCCATAAGTACACAAGGAGATATTGATCTGTAGTTTATATACCTACAATACGTATTACTGTATCCATAATAAATTGACACAACTAGAAAAATAACAAATATGAATGAATTTGGATACTAAACTATTGTACTATTTTCTATAGGTATGCTACATATCATAAATACAAAACAACATATATTTTGGACAACATTCAAATACAGAAGTACTGTTGGTGGCGGCAGTAATAAATAAATAAAAAAAACAGTAAAACCAACATAAATGTTGATTATAATATCATCTGGGATGGCTGCTTGGGGTTAGTTTTGTGTAATAAAATTGACGACACTTACCGGCTATAATTATTAGTAATAGATCCAAATAAACCATTTGCAGAAAAAACATTCTTTGGAAGTTCGGGAGGCTGCTCCAATGCACACTTCATTCCATTCTAAAATCCAAAGTAATAAATTATCAAGCTTGTGACGTTTATGTCTTTGGATTCGGGGCGGCGCAGTCAACTCTAACCAATGAGAAACAACCAATGGGCGGTTCACTCTAGAACTGTTAACGTCTTTTATGGCGTTGGTAAATTATATTAGTAATTCAGTGACTTTTATGTGCTAATTCAATAGCAATAAAATATACACATAATAGTAACTTGTCATTAACCGCCGTACAATTGGTACAAAGTATGCCGCAACTTAGTTTAAACAACAACCAACACTAATTTTGCATATATGGAATAAGTGTATGTCGAATGTGCTTGGCATATAAAAAAATCAATGTCTTGATGACACTTATCAACACAAACCGCTTTAGCCGACTGTTAAAGTGTGTAGCATATCAAAATTATTGTAGGAAATTTGATGCGTTAGGTACCTACCTACTACTAGACACTTGATCATGAGCCCTTGAAAATATTAAAATTCGATCGTCAGCTGTGACTAGTAGCAAGGCTTACTAGTATTTAGATTTAAATTTACATCAATCTCAGTATCGGTAATCACCATAAAATATAAATTGAATAATAAAATGCTACCTCACATTAATCAATAATTTAAATAAATGAATATTAAATCTTAGGACAGGGTTATTTCTGGTAGTGACATCTAAAATTATTTTATAAAAAAATATTTAGGTAGGGCGAT
>JAUYWI010071455.1:0-14311 GCA_034780595.1 Parotoplana pacifica | reverse complement strand
AGGGTGGATTTTGACGGCATTTTGCCTGGCTGCGCCAGTATCTCGAAACCGCCCCTGAGAGGCAGCCGTCGTTGGCTTTCCAGGTAGTTGGTAACAATAGCTTGTAGCTTGGGGAATGTACCTAAGTTGACAGGTTCGATATTTTTAGACATTTATAATTAGTGCTTTTGAAAACCCCTTTTGGATTTGGAGGATTTTTGAGACAATCGGAAGAAGGGATATTGGACGAATAGCGTCGAGTTTTGCGGGAATAGTTTTTGGCATTGGTGTGATGTGGCTCTGCTTCCATTCATCTGGTGTCTAATTGAGATAGTTGATCGTAAATGTCGTGCGGCTTTGCAAGCGGCCACCAAGACTCTGAAGACCTAGTTCCATTTTGTTGATCTGTGTTGTTAGTGCTGTTGTCAAAGAAAACTGTTTGAAGATTGTTGTTTATATAATTAGCAACCATTTTGCCGTTTGGAAATGTGTAACTCATAGAGTCCAATTTGGGTTTAACTTTCGAACCAAGAACCTCGTTCTAAAAATATCCAGCAGTCTTTTACTGTGAACCAAGCTGTGGAGTACCAGAAAATAATCAGAACACGTGTTCTAATCAACCAGCGAGATTGTTTTCCCAATGGAACACTGGTCTTTCAAGATGTCTCAGCTCCAGCCCACAGATCAAAGTTTGCAGCTCAATTCAATACTATCATTTGCGAGTAGTAGAGATAAGTAGTATTTTTTTTCAAAGTATTCCTTTTTGTTTATTATTGCTCTTAAACACAAACGTTTTTCACGTATTAACAATTGGCGAGACTTTAATGGCGTCATCATCATCCTCAGCTTCATTTGTTTCTTCTGCAGGAAGATAATCAGTAGAAAAGCTGCAAATTTAGTTAAGGAAGTATACTGAAGTAAGCGACTAAAGTTGGGCTCTGGGTCAACACGGAATCAACCAATTGTATTGCTCCAAATTAATAAATCTATAAATCAATAAAACTGGTAAGCGGTCATGCGGCATTTATTTACAGAAATAATACTGGACTTTTGTATTGTTAAAAGAAGTGTTTTCTAAATTTATCTAGCAAATAGATAGTATCGTGTTTATCAGATGTAAACAATTCTACATTTCTTATAAAATCAAGATCGATGAGAGAAATTCGTCATGAGAGAGTATACGGTAGTCCGCGCAAAACATTTACGACTCTCATAAGAGAGCGGTCTTGAGAAATCGAGATAGGGTCGTTGGTGATAGATGTTTTTCACTTTTTTAGAAAAATAGTATACTAATTACTCTATTCAATAATAGTCTTCTAATATCGGTAGCTCAAAAGATAATTTCACCTGGTTTGCAATCAAAGTTTATCTCTACAGTTAATAGTTCTTGTGGATGAATGATATTTAATGTTTTTCAAATAAAATTTTATGGCTTTGTGTTATTGGGTCCTTAGGGAATCTACGCACCAAATCCATGAAACCATCCTGTCAGAAAATGTAAATTTGTAAAAATGCAAAACAATAACAATAAATATGGTGGTCAATTTGAACCGTTTTATGTGAACAGAACCGTAATCTACATAGGTATTATTCGAAATGTAATAGGCTAAAATAAGCACTACTGGAATTAAAAGGCAGATCGAAAACAACTTTTGATATGGTGGAATCATTACATTTATACCAACAAGATGATCTTATAGTGAAAAATCGTGGTTAAAAATTCATTATTATTGAATGTTGTAGATATTTTAATTTAGAACAAAACAACACGTTTTCTTAAAGTAACTATTTCAGCATAATTGTTGCATTGACGATGCCGTTGGAAATAGAAACTGAACTTTCAGAGAGACCTTCAAGGACCCTTCTAACTTCTTATGGGCATCTCTAGAGCACAAGGTGCCGGGTGTTATGACGTCAACGGAGGAGGATGTGATGTAGTCTGACCGGTTGGTAGCTGCGAGTGCGTCACTCTTCTGTTTCCTGTGAGCAGATGTGTCACGCATGACATGCCGATGCAGATGAGTGATTTGACAGCCGTTGAACTGCGGGTCAGAGAAATTGATCATTTATAAAGAGCTTTGACAAAGATATGATTGATTCCATTGATTAGCTTTTCGATTAAACATCACAAATGAAGTTGTGAACATTTTCTAAATTATGGATTTGCTGATAGCGCTAAATTTAAAACTTCCATTAATAATGCCTTTCAATAAATACATCTTTTTAACAAACACAACAAAAGCGCATATTTTCTTTACTTCTATGCTTTGATATGAAATATACGAACATTTTGTATTATTCATGCTGTGATTATGCCTAGCTGATGAGGCCCTACAAGGCCCAAACACCTGTCCTGGGCTATCATTTGCGAGTAGTATGAATAAGTAGTATATTTTAATCAAATTATACCTGTTTCTTTATTATTACTCTTAAACACATATGTTGAACTTGACACATCTGGCTTGCTTGATTTCTTATGCTTCATCATCTTTTTGTAGTCACTAGAGGCGGGTCAGGCTGAAATAGAGAACTTGTTTACACAACTGGCTTCAGTTTAGAAAACGATCTGCCCGTCAAGCCCCAAATGTCAGTCTTTGCACCGAATGACTTGCCATTATATTCACATAATAAGACACGCATTGACCTTCCATGCCGACTGACTGACAGAAAACCAATAACAAGTGACACTCAACTCAAATCAAAAATATTCTCTGGTTCAATTCTTGTCAGTAAATGAGAAGCCAACATACTTTGAGGAACTCTATGTACTTTAACGTAGGCAAATCAATAATTTTAACTAAAGGTAATGGAGGAAAAGGGAAAATATTTGACAAATTTGGATGCCCGTGTTAGGTGAACTTTACATTTCAATTGCAAATCTACAACATCTGACGTTTTCTTCTAAATTATATAAAATTAAAACGTAGAAGTAATCCAATATATTATTTATTAAAGCTAAACGTTAAATATAAATACATTCAGTGTAAATAAATATTTAGTCATCCATTTCTTGTTTTTAATCAGCTGTTTCATCCGATTTGGCTTGGACGCAGGAACAACTCTACAGGTAGTCTGGAGTAATTTGAAGACTCCAATTATAACGAATGCTGTTCTTCAAAGCCGTCCTTGTTGATGGGTTGTCCTTTGCCACCTCAAATTTCAGCTTATCCCACATATATTCAATGGGATTGAAGAGAGGCGATTTCCCTGGTTACTCAATCACTGGTATTCCTTGTGCCTGGAGCCAAGAAGTAACGGTTTTGCCTTGTGGCATGGTGCGGAGTCATGGAGAAAATGTGTAGCATTATGAATATCTCTATGAATAGGAAGCTTGTCTTTTAACACTTCAAAGTAGAGTTTAGCGTTCACTGTTGTTTTTTGTGGCCAGAAGTGAAGACCACCCATATTAAAGGCTGAGAACGACCCCCAAACCATGATTTTGGGTGGATGTTTCACAGTTGAAATGGTATACCGGGGACTCTAACGGGCTCCTTTAGGACGACGAACTGTCGAATGACGATTTTGAAACTGCAGAATGGAAGACTGGTCGGAAAACGTGACTCTAACCACTGTGCTACAGTACATTCCCGATATTTCATGCAGAATTTCGATCTACTGTGCGCATACGTCCTGATAAAAAGGCTTCTTGGCTGTGGTGTGAGCAGACAGCTTCCATTATTGAGCTTGCAGGTCGACGTTGTGATCACGTTTAATAGTGCCTTTGATCTGGAGTTGCAGCCATGAATGGATTTTCGACTGACAGAGGTTTAATTATCCAGTCAACAGGCGGAGTAGTCTGAGGGACCACCACTTCGACTGTAGCTCTGCAGATCACGTTTGACAGTTTCATTTTGCTGCAGATTTAGAAATATTTAATTTTTCTGCTATTTGGCGGTATGTATACCCTTCTGGATTAACAACATAAGCAAATGGATGGGAACAAGCGCGACTGAGGCTGGGAACCTGGCTAGAAACCGGAAAGATTTTCGAAATGGCGTCACCAAAGCGCTCAAGGCGTATGGCACTTGATGATGATGATGATGATACCCTTCTTTCTTCAGTGGTTTGTTCCTTATTTCTAACTATAAGTAAAAAGAAATACGGCTAAAATTTGATGAAAATGACCAAAATTACACATTCTGTATGAAAGCAGTAACTTTAAAGTAAACACGGGACTGCTGAAAAATTCCACTTGGTTCCGCTGACAGTACAATCGCTTTTAGATTGCTGATTTCTGCTCGTCCACGATCAACCAGATCAACTGCAATCATCACTGTGTCACCCACCGCAGCAGGCTTTAAGCGCTTCACCGAAGCCTCCTTCATCTTCTCTGCCTGTAACTCTAATTTTCGCTTGTCGCTGGGTCAAAATATGTTGTTTTCGGTCACATAAAAGATTCAAGTGTGGGCCGACTTGTGAGAACAAGTCAGGCTAAAATGTAATACTTGTAAAAATAAATGTCACTTGGAAACTGTGGAACTCTTTTTATTTTGTTAGTTATAAAATGATAAATCAATATAATCCAATGTCCACTTTAACTAGATAATGTCAGTATTAACTAGTTAATGCCGACCTTAACAGATTTTTCACTCTAACTTCAACAGATATACTAGATAGTACTTTCAAGCACCATGCTTCACTGACCAGCTTATCATGCTTCAGCTTGGGTTTAGAACAAGATTTACACGATTACATAGTTTTGATTTGATCTTGAAAGAATGATGTTTTTATGTTGAAGCCATGTTTATATTTTTACACATCTTTGGTTGGAAAACATTCATACTATGATGTTACTGCTGTCGAAGGCTTATTTTTAATTTGAATGTTAGCTGCAGTAAAAAAATTCATCCAACCTGATAAAGAAATGTACAACATTTGGAATCCAAACCGACTATAGCTATAATTATGTCTGATAAGTTAATTTAGGTTTATAGTGTTGGTTTTTCATTTTAGATGTTGTAAATACCATGATGAGTGTTATAATGAAATAGAAAGTAAACAGAACAAAGAACTCTGTGGAGCGTTCTGACATTATTACATAGAGATATATAGCTGGAATATCACTAGATTAAACAATACACTAAAATGCGGTGAGTATTTTTTTAATGATTTTAATTTGCAGATGTTTTGTTACTTCCAACTCAGACGGACAATTAGACTTATATTTTTAGATATTGAAGTGACAAGTAAGAAAGATGATTGTCTACAAGATTTATGTATGTGTGATGCAGATTTCACCAATTGTCTTCATGAAAATATGGTGCACTACAATATGAAATACATGCCCTCCATCTTTAAAAAGATTTGGAATTCTATAAAGAAGTTTGCATTTAACAAATTGTTAGAAATACGTCATTATGTCCTGTCGAACTTTTTACCATTTTCACAGATAACAGAGAACCTTTAATTTAGTAAAAAATAGTATTGAATATTTCACTAGAATAACATTCTTATTTAATATGTCAATTGTTAATTTTTCATATAAAAAATTATTTTGCTTCTAACTATTTTTGATAAACGTAGTACAAAACTAACTTTTAAATTACGTTTGTATCAATAGCTTTTAGACCCTGAATATTAAGAATAATTGTTGTGAAACATGCGGTTTTGTTTATGAGATAAAAAATGTAACACAGGACTAACGATTTTAGAACATCTAGTGTTCTTAGTCATCGCTGAGACAACGACAGAAGTCCCGAACACTCACACCAATAATAATCGGTGAGCCTTTCAGCACACAAATTGCTGAGTCACACGCATGCCAGAGAAAGATGAATACACAATTTATATCTTAAAAATATAATTGTTAACAAATTTAGCGGACATTTTAAAACAAATTCTGTATTGTATTTAACCTGACTTCAAAAATAGCAAAAAAATCTATCTTTATTTGTTTGGTGATAAAATGGATTACTGTCCGTGTGTCTAGTGTTATCTTCTCTCTTGCTGTGCTGTTATGTGTACTGTATTGCCCTGGCTGTGTCTATGTCTAATTATGACGTTCAACCGTTTAAACCTCCATGGAAGTGGGTTTCAGACTAAAACAAATTCCGATTATGAAGGTCATACTAATGAAAGTTTAATAGACTTTGTTAAATGTGCGAATCTTTCAGGACAAGCTTTGGTAGATATAATCCTCTCTGCATTGCAACTGCATGTCCTTGGTCATCCCGAACCCCGAGGACAAAGCTATGGTGGGACTGGGAATATGGGCGGCAGTTGCAAAGCAGCGACTGCAATCATCACAAACTGTTTCCCAAAGATGTATACACTCATTGTAATGCTAATGTTCTGAACTGGTGAGAAAAGTGGAAGGCGTTTGAGGGTGACATTCCCAACACAGTTGAAGCGACTTTAGAAATGGGCGCACATAAAATGTATCCCATCAGATCACCGTCTTATCAGTGTTGTTTTGACGGTCCCGGTAACTAGCGTGGAGTGTGAGCGTTCGTTTTCTGGACTTTGACTTCTCCATAGATGGCTTCTATCAACAAAGAGACAAGGGGAAAATGCAGATACGCTGATGAGAGAGTAATTTTTGCAGATTCGCAAGTTGCTGTAAGCTTCAACATCAAGTAAACAGACTCGTAACCATCGAAACAGCTGTCCTGAGCGATCATTTGCGAGTAATATAGATAAGTAGTATATTTTTATCATAGTCATGTTTTTTTAATAACCTGCTTTGACAGCCATGTTGGGCCTCTTCAACCAGGCATAATCATTGCCTGAGTAATATAAAATGTTCGTATATTTCATATCAAAGCATAAAAGTAAAGAAAATTTGCCAATTTTGCATAAAGAGAGAAAAAGTAGAAGATGTTGACAAAAAAAGAATTGGAAGCCTGTTTTTTATTAAGTCAAAGTCTATATAATTTCTACAACTACCTATTTCCAATTTGAAAGTTGGTGCTAATAGTTTGAAAGGCTAAAGTCATCAAATGCTCTTTGATAAGCACAATAAAAAACATCACTGATTGTTTTTTTTAATATTTTTAAAATAAATTCCTTGAAAAACCTTGATTTAATTTTTTAACTTATAATGATCGTTGAAAGTAAGGAAAAAATTTTATATTGAAAGATTTTTGAAAGTTTAATTTGATTGAAATATCTTTTATTTTTCAAAACTTAGAAAACTTAAAAATGTAAATCTTAAATTTTCATAAGCAAAGATTACTGTTACTACTGGAGTATTCAGATAAAAATAGAACCAAAGAATTTGCTGAATCCGTGCAACTAATAAATAACCACATCACATAGATTGTCTAAGGTCATACATACATATATGGTTTCAAGAGAAATAATGACAGAACACATACCTTACACCCTGATCATTACTTGTTATTTCCGCTAACGCAGTCTTTGTATTTGGTACCGGCGATGTATTTATGAGAGTAAACACCGATAAGATCACCACAAAAAGGGGCAGAAGTAGCCGCATTGTAGGGCTAAAAATTATAAATTATTTTTTAAATATTAAATTTTTTTATTGCAATATTAAAAAATAATTTAGGCATACTTATACAATTAAACTACTGTTTACCAAAAAGAGTTGTTTCAGAAATTCTACCGAAAAATAAAAGTTTAATATGTATTATCTATATGTAATTGACACAGAATAAATTTTATAGTTTTGAAATGTTTATTTTATCATTCCATTTGTCGATAGTAACTTTACATAAAGTTTGCAAATACTATTTTCAATGTTACAAGTACATATTTTAGTGCATCATAAATAAAATGATCATAAAATACTTTTAGCTTAAATATATGCATTTGCGCTAACAAATAATTTTATTACCTTTTTGTTAAACAAGTATTTAATAATTTATCAACAACAAACGATAATGGGGCCAAGATAGGTCCGATGATGTCATCAGATGCAAAATTTAAACTTTGTTGGATTCAATTCAAATTTGGTGGGTAAAATCATTAACATCTCTATGAAGTTATCAAAAACATTCTATTTTTTTAGTTGATTATGTCGACTTTTTGTGAAAATCGCGAAATTCCTTAAAATTTCAGTAAGTATGTAGTTAGTGTCCACCTACCTGTTGCTCAAATTTTTAGATTTATAATTAATGAAGCTGTTAGAAATTAGAAAAAGATTGGATACCACTATTTTCATTCCCGATCACAAAAGCCATCATATCTGATGATGGAAACCAGTCATAGAGACGTTAAATCATTGTTAATCACTGATTTTTTACATGAATATACATTTCCAAACGCGAATTGCATGAATAAGTTCAACAAAATACTTTTATACTATTTAGTTTTTAAGAATTTCTGAAACTAATGAGCAATAAAATAAAAAGCAATTATTATTATATAATAAAAGCAAAATTAGATCCTCTTCTCTTTAAAAGTAAAAGTCTGTCATGCCTGGTCCCTCACATCCGATCCTGCGGCCCCTGATCCGGAACTTACACATAAAATCATATTTGAAAGCTATTTATAAATTTTATTTACATAAAAATGAGTTTCATTAAATAAAATGTAGGGATGTGCTTATAAGAAGGAAACAATTCTCTTGATGAATAGAGACATATAAATTTAAAGCCACAAAATTGCTAATCCACACCAAGATGTTCGTGAAAAGACGTATTTTGATTTTGTTTTAAAAATATTCAATTCTTTCTCAAAGATAAACCATTTAGTTCGGTTCACTGCTTGCTAATTAAAAAATACCCAAAAGAACCTTTATGAAAACGCCCTCTCGTCTCTATCTGTAATGAGCCACATACCTGCCTACTTTACAAACAAAACTTAAGATGTCATTCAGTAATGTTTATATTTTTTAACGCTTTCTACAAATAATATCGCGATCTATGTAGGTTGAATAATTCGCTATTCCATTTTTGAAAAAACTAATTTCCGCTAGATTTGAGGATATAGAAACCACAACTATTTGGAAAGCTCATGAGGCTCTTGAGATAATCGAAATTTGAGTAACGGTTGACATTTATAATTGATCATTGTATTTTCTGACGATATTTGGTTTGTGAGTGCTAAATGGGAATAATGAATATCAATACCGAGGTCTATAAAATAAACATTCATAAAAATATTTTAAGCTATATATAAATATAAAAAGTGCATTAACCTGGCTCAAAAGTCATATTAGATAGATGAATTAACTTATTGAAGGAGGATATAAAAACAATGAGTGTGACAAAAACTGTTCCTTTGAAAACAGTAGTATCTAACTTAACCGTTCGAAATATCGAGTTCTAGCTATGTATTGCGTACACCCAAAGGAAATATTAATACTTTTATGTTTGTATATAAAAATCATTTGAATACTTTGAATAACCTGTTGCCATAAACAATTATAGTGCTAGGTGGGGAAAAGTTTATATAGGATAAAACTAAACTTGTAACACAAAAGTAATATTTTTCACCAAATTAAGTGTAATGTTCTTATTAATTTAAAAGATTGCAGTCAGCAAGAATTATGATAAAGAATGGAACATTGTGATGCAATAACAACATCTCTAATAATTTTCATGTATTTTCTTCTTTTATTGTTGATGTGGATCAGACGTACGATCTTGAGAGAAAGGTCCAATCTTCAATTAGATATTCCTTAATGTAGTCACTGAGTTGGATAAAACAAAAACTATAAAAAGAATAGGGTTGGGCTAAAATCGATAAAATGTATATTTTGCAAAATATTCTGAAGACAAATATTTGATTAATATTTGGTCCATATATTGCGAAATTCAGTATTTGCATTTTTGATATGAAAATATATTTAGTTTCAAATCTAAAATAATTTATGAAATTTCTGCTTTAGTTACTAAGCCTATTTTACATACATATTATGGCTAAATTAGAGTTGGGTGGACATATTTTGCAATGGGTGTTTAGTTTTTTGCTATTTTACTTCAACTTATCCGTCAAATAAAAATTTCAAGATTCCTTCAAATTGGTTATTGCAAAGTTGAAATAAAGCTGGAAAGCGTTGTTGTTATGGCCATTTTCCCCTTAGTAACGGTTGATATGCATAAAATCATCAGTTTACTTTGGTTTATCAATTAAACAACTCATACTTCAAGTTTCATCCAAATCAGTTATTACAAAATGTTAACAAATATGCAAAAAACATTGTTGGTATGGCCATTTCACTCGCCTTAGCAAAGGTAGTTATACATCAAATAATCATTTTAGTTTGGCTTAACAATTAACCAACTTATGTTTTAAGTTTTATCCTAAATCGGTTATTGTAAAATGTTAAAAATAGGTTAAAATGTTGTTATGGCTATTTCTCTCCCTTAGCAACGGTTATTATGTACCAATTCAGCATTTTATTTTTAAGCTATCCATTTGGAAACTTATCTTCCAAATTTTATTCAAATTGGATATGGCAAAAAGGTGAAACAGTTGCAAAACTTGCTTGCTATATCCATTTCGCCCACTTAGCATCGGGTGCTATGAACCAATTTAACAATTTGTTTATTCTTGTTGGTCAAGGATTCTATGTTCTAAATTTAATACAAATCGGTTAATTTTTAGGGTCGATATCGGTGCTGGAGAAGAAGGAGAAGTAGAAGAAAAATATGAATACGAAAAGACAATTTTTGCAAAATTATAATCTTTAAAATTTTTGTTAATATTTAACCATATTTGATAAAATTTGATATACCAATTTATGAGCAAGCACTATATACAACAAATGACTAATTTAATTTTTTTTTCAAAGTATGGTATCTGAAAAACGGCCCCAATATACTAACTGTCTAGTGCCATGGGCATAAATTTCTAATTCCATAATAAATTGGAATGTCTGTAAGCTTTATTGAATCTGTTATATTGTTCTGTCTTATCATTCCAGATGTTTGGTTTCTTTTTACGGTTATAACATTATTTCCTAACTTAATAAAAATATTGTTATTTGATCTATTAAAGGTAAGAAAATAAGTTTTATTTAATTTAAATGTTAGTATATTATTTTTAAGCCATTTTTAATGCTAGATTTGCTATGATTTGCAAATTTTGTAGAGAATCAGCTGCACAATACATACAAATATCATCTGCAAAGAGATTTACTTACAATTTTGTGAGCGTTTTAATATCATTAATATAAAGTGTAAAGAGCAGTGGACCTAGTACCCTTCCCTGTGGTACACCATAGTTTATATTCAAATCTTTTGAATTATAACTTTCAATAGTAGTTATAGCTTTTCTTTCATTTATTAAAAAAAAGGTTAATTTGTTTATGAGAATTTCAAGATTTATACTATCAAATGCTTTCTACATATTTTTTATTGTTCAAATTATCTATAATACAATCCAAACTGTTTACAATATAGTATCTAAATTTCCTCAATAACGTTTATTAGAGTATTTTGTTTTTCAAAAAAAAATATTTTGGCTTGAGAGTAGTAATATGTCTATAATTATTACAATTGAGTTCATTACCTTCTTTAAAGAATAGTTTTATTTTTGCTATTTTTAGACAAGTTGAATAAACTCTTTCTTTAATGGAGAATAATATTTAAGAATGTTAAGAATGGAGCTATTTCAAAATTAATTTGTTTGGTTAGCTTTTGAGTTATGTTATTAATACCTGATGATGTTTTATTGTTAAGTTGTTTGATAATATTTATATTATCTTCATTTGTCATTTGACTTAGATAGATGGCTTTATTTAGTTTTTCGGGCATGTATTTCACAAACATGTTATCTACAAAAGCATTACTCATTTCTTTTACAATAGAAGTAAAACTTTTATTGAATTCATTGGCTATCTCAAGTGGGCTTTTTATAAATTGATCATTAACTTTTAGTTAATCAAATATTTCGTTTTTTAATCTTTCCCATTCATTTTGAGATTTCTTGCTATAATTGTTATCACATGATGTCATCTTTATTGTTTGATGTAATAGTTTTCTTTAACTTTTTTGATAGCATTATTATAAGCATTTCTATATTGTTTATAAATGTAATTCAATTCAGTTTTAATTTTAATCCATTTTAGATATAGTTTTTGTTTTGGTGGATTTTTGTAATACTCTTGAGCATCAAGGTTTATTTTTAAATATTTTTTGCTTACTTGTTTTAGTGGAAAAGAAGTCTAACCAAATAGTTAATGGGCGTTACGAAACCCAAAGGCAGTGAACGTAAATGACAGAGTTTACCCTTGCTGAGGTGTGATCCAGCGCAGAAAAGTTCTGGCTGGCACAACACCGGCCCGTCCTATGGTGTGCAGCACCGGGGCGGCGTAAAAGCGTGTATGTTGGGACCCGAAAGGTGATGAAACGAAGGGAAACTCTGGTGGAAGTTCATAACGGTTCTGAAGTGAAAATCAATTGTCAGACTTGAATAGGGGTGAAAGACTAATCGAACCATCAAAGCAAAGTATTGGCGGAAACCTTCGTTCGTACAATTAAGGCATCACTCTGCCATAGCAAGCCTTTTACATGGGAGGAACTGAACAACGTGGTGGATTCTCTCCACGGAATCCAGTACATTCAACTACGGCTAAATCGTCATTTCTCATTAAAGGTCGCAATCATGGACGTTACGTTACAGAGGCTATCTTCTAATGAATCAAGGCCCACTGAAGGCATTGTTCTCAAAGATGATGGCTCACGTGGTTGATATAATGAATCACACAGATGGAACCGTTCTTAGGCCTCATGTCGATCAAAATAGCATTTCTCATCCCATCGCAGCTTCAACACTAATTTACGGCACTCAAAGTTCCGTTCTCAGTGCTACTATGGACCAAGATACTCTGCCAATGCAAGTGAATACTCCGCCACCTAAACAGACACGGAAACTTCCTGCGCGTTATCGTGAAACTTAACAGGGAGGAGATATGTATAACAGTTTTCTTACCTACACCTGTGTTGGTTTCACGACGATTCACAACAAAACAAAAACTCATGCACGTACATGTAATCTCAATTCACCACATCAGCTAAATTGCTATTTCTACATTTCCCTAACTTCTCTTTTTAATAATCAACATAGAACAAGTCTTGTTCTATGTTAATTATTGCAATCCCTATTAAATTCTTTGTTTCACAAATCACTTTATTGTAACTGGTGAACAGCGATCTCATGTGGTAGAGTTTTTCTGTTGGTAAAATCAGAAATAAAAAAGCTATTGGACTTCTTGTCTTCAATATTAAACGGAAACAGCTATTTTGTGCCAAAACCTTTTGTGATCATTCTCAGAAAACAGAACAATATCGTACAAATTATTAAAATAGATATGTGATTACTATTCGACAATACTTTTGAACCCATAAGTTAGGCAAACCATTTCTATTCAAACCACGTAGTTTAAAAATTAAATTCTACACCATCTTGACTAGCAACGCACAATTTCAAATGCCTTATTTAGTTTTTCCAATACTACTGAGCTGAAAAGTGTATACATCAACTAAGAAATTCCAGACAAATAAATCAAGATTCAAAAAGGAAGGTTGCTACTCAATAGAATAGATGTTGACCATTTCAATATAAAAAATCAGTTACCGGTTTTTTAACTTTTGTCAATCACATTTTTAATAACTGTAAATATTTTTTTTTGTTTCTCCCTCTATTTTACTAACCAATTAATAAACTTGATGAATTCATATTACTTATTTTCGCTTTCCTTCAAGTAGACTTATTTATCGCTACCGAAACTTGGTTTAAACTGTGATATTTCTGACAAATTAGTTGAAGTACCAATTTACACTATGTATATACCTATATAGAAACTCTCAGGAAAACCGTCGTGGAGGTGGTGTTTGTGTAGGTGCATATTTTTATATTACCATATCACCACTCATTACATTTGACATTCCTGACTATATCAGTGCCTTGTATGTCTCCATGATTCTACATGTTATCCTCCAGTATATGCAATATCTAAATAAAGAGAAATCAACGACTATATTTCAATTAACTTCAATTAACTTCCTCAGTAATCTCTACATTTATGATATTTTCTTATGTGGTGATTTCAATAATTTTGACTTAATAAATATTGCTAATGAACCTACCCAAGGCCCATCAACACTTGACTCATTAGCAAATCTCGTTCTAACATATACAAATGCTCGGTTAATTCACCAATAGCTAGTTCAGACCACAAATGCGTTCTGGCGCTTCCAACCTATCCCTCAAAAGGCAAGTCACAATCACCAAACCAAACACAGACGTTACTAACATTCTATTCCCTAGAGTAGTTGCTGTGAGTATAAGAATGTTTCTAAGCACTTATTCTTTTGTACAAAGCGCTGGTCGTGTGGATGGAGACTGGACTCTCAATCCAGAGGTGTCTGGTTCTAACCTGACTATGTACTCTGGGGAATAGGATGTTAGTAACGCCTAT
>JAUYWI010071444.1:0-14313 GCA_034780595.1 Parotoplana pacifica | reverse complement strand
TTGATTGAAATACATTAGTTATCACATATTGTCTTTTTGCCCATACTGCGTGACTTTTGGCCCACCCTGTATATATGCTGATCGAAGAATATCACCTGTTATAAAATTATCTAAGAAAATAACAATTAAAAAGTATCAATTGCTAACTTTTTGAAAACAAATAATATAACTATATTCCTTAAAGAAGCAAAGCACATTTTATAGAAAGATATATACATAGTACTAGAATCATACTAAATGAAAATACATAATAATACCTACAGTATCAAACATCATTACCAGTGAAATGAGAGACTTATTATGTTGTGGAAAATGTCATAAAAAGATGGCATTAAATATGATTCTGAATATGCCACTGCTACTAAAATATATTATTTAATTAAGCTAAATCATCTTTTATATAAAAACATTTATTTATAAAAAGAGAATTAACATAAATGATGCTTATGTTATTCAAAATAAATAAATAGTATATTATGTTTTCCTCTTGCTTTAGTCACTTGAATTGTATGTTGCAGGATATATTTTCATAAAATTTAGACATTTTGAAAATCATATGGGAATATCTTAAAATAATCATTAAATTTCTTCTGGTCATATTCAGAGATGTAATAGGATATTAGATGCCTAGTATAATATTTATAATTTTGAACCAGATTAGAGGCTCAAAAGTCTCCTGCTGGAAATATTTCCAAGCATTAGATTAAGCACAATAAACATAGCTTCTCATCTGGTTCTAGGTCAGGTGAAAATGCCATTGTGCTTAAATTTCCATTATTAACTGTAAATCACTTTGTTGGATTTTTAAATGTACATTAGATGATAGTGTAATATAAAATAAAATGGACAATAGATCAAAAATATAATGTTAAATAGATATTTCGCCAAAGCCTTTATCAATGTTAATTATACTTAGTAATTACTTTCTATTACTTTATGATCTATGTCTTCCGTAGCTATTACTTTTTGAATTGTCGCCTTGATATTTAAATTTATTCATTGTTAATTATATTGATAAAGCCTTTGGCGAAATATCTATTTAAAATTATATTTTTCATCTTTTATCCATTTTCATTTTTTATATTATATTATCCAAGATCATGGTGACTAACATTAAATGATAGTGGTTTAAATTTATTTTGATTTTGGTATTTTTTGCATTCTGTTCAATGGGCAGTGATATTAACAACATGCAACATACAATGAAAGCATCAGTAGCTGGTTTTCATTTTACGTAATGAAAGTCTACATCTCATGACATATGTATTATTTTTGGTGGTATATTCGAACAGAAGATGCAGCTAAATATTAAAAACTCAAACAAATCTGTTGATTATTCATAGAGCCAGTCGAATATTGGATGCATAGTGCAACATTCAGCACTGGCATAGCCTATCATTTAAAAGTAATATAAATAAGTAGTAAATTTTCATCTAATTATACCTGTTTTTATTAATACTCTTAAACACATTATTTAGCCAGGACCTGATTTGACAGTGTGAGTGGCTTTTAATTGGCTTGTCAATATCTTTTGCTTTTTCTCTTCTTAGGGAGAATTGAAAAATTGTCTTTACTCTTTTGGTTTGATATGAAATATACGAACATTCTGGGCCATCATTTGCGATTAATATCAATAAGTAGTATATTTTTATCAATGTACTCC
Source organism: Parotoplana pacifica (assembly GCA_034780595.1). Lineage (NCBI taxonomy): Eukaryota > Metazoa > Platyhelminthes > Proseriata > Otoplanidae > Parotoplana > Parotoplana pacifica. Next base: position 12,650 of record JAUYWI010071444.1, on the reverse strand, counting down.
TGTTTTTAAATTATAGTGAATCTCTTTTTGCTCAGTGATGATCTAATCCAAACCACAATATTTTTCTAACATACATACTTTTATAAATAGTTTAAAAGATTTGTTTATTATTATAGTTTTATTAGTTTATCTTGATGTTATTAGGGTTCCTCTTTTAGTTCAGAATTGTATCAAACTATAATACTAAAAGTTCTTTTAAGCAGTGAATATAAAAAACCTGTATTTCGATCAAATAATATGTCTTTGTTTGAACTGCAATTTTTTTACCATTAGCTAAAAAATATTATTACATGAATCATGATGATTGCAATATATATTTTAAATCTGGAAATATCATAGAAATTGTTGGCTGTTTATGGATTTAGAAAAAGTAATGGCGGTTAATATTTTATAGATGTTATTTTTAATGCTCCAAAATCTGTATGCTACAAATTAAAATTTCAGTTAAGCATTTACAAAATGTTAGAACTGAATTCCAACTTATGTATGAAAAAATATTAAAACTGATACTGTTTTCTGCCATGTTTTTCAGATTAGAAATTTACTTTAACAGAAGCATCACTGAAGTGATGTGGTTAACCTCAATCATTTTCATGATTGCTATTTCGATGTTGAGAATCTCTTCAGTTTCAAGTAAGTTTTAAACAAGACTCTAAATTAGCCGAATAAATTACCAATCTTTAATTTCCGGTGTCAGCAAAAATACCTTTTCATATTATAAGTCATCTCTTCAGAATTCATTGAATATAAACATTCACAGAAAATTTATGTAGAACAAAATCAAGATAGCGGCTATCTGACAGCTGATGACGTCATCAAATCTAAATATGAAGTTGTCTAGCTTGACTGCGAATTAGCTGTATTGGTCTACCAGGACCAAATCCATAAAAGGATTGCTTACTTAATTTTTAGGGGCAGAAAACGACAACATCGATAAATTTTTGAACAATTTATGTAATTGTGTAATAAATAATTTTTTTAGCGAAATAACGTATAATATTAGCAACCCATTTTCTTCAGTCAGCCAGTATTTTTTAACTTTTGAACACAAATACTCATCACTTGTATACACAGGAAAATCCTCAAAGGGTATGCTTTGCGTTTCACTTTTTGACAAATTTAATTTTAAATACATTTTCTTCTATTTTTGGAATCATTGGGCTTACTTTATCTATAGAATATCACAGCGAGGAGAGAAGTTAATGCTATGACCAAAGTAAAGTGTCCATTTCTCAGGTCACTACAGGTTGAAACCAGTACCCAAAGGTCACCACGGGAGACACAACTCACTGACCGCTTCAAAGTGCTTGGGATACATCATGCTACAATGGAACCTCTTGGCAACTTTTCAGAGGTGTCCGTAGTCCCTGTCCACCAAATTTCTTAAGGATGTTCCACTACTGGGTCTCGAACCTACATAGTTCCTCCCAATCTGCAGTTCGGCTGATATTTAAATGCTTTTGACTGATTGGTCCCGCACGTATTAATATCTGAAATGAGATTGAACAAATATTTTGTTGGCATTTTTATGAAGTAAATGATGCGATATTTTCTTTCTTTTAAGATGCTAAATCAACTCTGAAAGTTCTTCCAATATTTAGACCACAAGCCACTGTAGGTACCTTAGTTGATATATTCATCGCACATTTTTTATTAAAATAAATATTGATTTTTTTCTATCTAATTTAATAGTTATTGTTTTGCAATTAATTGTGTAGTTGTGCAATTGTATTCTTTCAACAAATAACATTGTTTAACGCTTTTTCCAAAATTTGTAATATTAACATTTTGTAGACGCAACATGTTAGTTACAAGTACTGCAAATAACATTTTATTTTAGAGTCTGTGTGCCCAATTGATCGGTGTGAATATCACTTATAATAAAGTAACACATTTAATTGTTCTGCAACAATCAACAGAGTAAGTGAAATTGTTTATATTTAAGTTACTTTGGTAACTTAATAACGTCCAGCTGATATGGCTGTATTCAGTGTTGCCAATGCTGCGATTTCTCTAAATGATATTTTAAAAAATGTACCCATTTCCGCCGACAACGTTGTGTTATTTTTCCGCCGATGAAGGTTTAAGCAAATTTTAAAACATAAAATAAATAATAATGAATCTTTGAAATCGTATTTATTGTTTAATTAAGCATGCCTCTGTTTGTCTTCTCTATATTATTTGCTTTAATTATTCTTTAGCAACACAAAGACATTTGCAGAATTCCACCTGAAGACATTGAAGCATGAGGCAATTATTACCATGTTTTGCAATCATTCTTTTGAATTTGTTGAAAGCGATTCAATGTTAACTGTAATACTGCAACGTTTAATACAAGTTCAAAAATTCTCAGGACCCTAACGAAGCTAGGAAAACTTGGACAGCATATTGAAAATCAGGCGTCAGATCTCTTCCAAATTATGTTTTCTAACTCCGTGATTGCTCAAAGATTTGTGTTACCTGTTAAACTGTGCCATTTACCTATATATCAAAGACTCAATTAAATCTGATCCTAAAAATCAATATTATTCTATTTAATTTGATGAAAGTAATGTTTGTATGACGGTTGCTCGTATGACGGGCTGGTATGACCATTATCAACTGCCATTTGTATGCATTTGAACATTTGTTTTTAGAAATACACTCACTACACAAATGAATCAGAGTTTTGATTCTCCACAATGTTTCTTATGTTTGATTACCTTTTGGATGATAAAGTATCTTCATAGGTTTCAATATTTTCAGTTGTGGATAACATTTATTTTATGGATATTGAATTGTTCAACACGGGCTATGGGTGCCTCTATTATAATGGTCATTTTGAATTATTTTTCAGTTTAATGTCAAAGGTTCCGAGAAACATTGTGTTCCAATACATTTGGATAACGCAATTAGATGCAAAGAAATGGTTACCGAAAAGTGAGAAAGAAACTGAAGCTCGATGTACAGTCTGCACGTGTGTTATAACATTGAAATTGGTGGCATTCAAGTTTTGAGAAATCATATGAAGACTTCTAAGCATTCTGTAAGTCAAATTATATTCAATTCTACATTATAATGACGTTAATTGTGTAACTTTTCAAATTTCTAAAAAGGCATTGAAGTATGCTCAGCGACACCATCTCTTTTTGAATATGTTACGAAAACAACAAAACCTTAAGAAAAGCTACAACTGAAATCATCTGAGGATGAATACCGCTGGGTAATCAATATCGCAGAACATTCCAAACGTTCTCCGAAGAAGACGATGCTCTAAATCTGTTAGAGCTATGTTCAAAGATTCAAAGACAAGATAACATTTCCGTTGTGGAAGAACGAAATGTATCTATCTGCCAAATTTCGCCGCTTCAAAATGAATTCGGCTATGAAGAACACCAATTTCTCAGGAGCCTTGCAACAGGGTGGTATTTCTTAATTTAATGTACTTTCAATTTTACTTAAGGAACTCATTTTTATGTTTATTTAATTAAATATAGATGATTGTTTTTATTGACTAGCATGTCCCGAATTGATGAACAATGAGGAGCGCTACACACATTTTGGCTGGCGAATATAAGAAAAGTGATGGTGAGCGTCTTCAGCACCTACAAATCTTATCGGTAACGTTTCTCATTTATGCATTTGGGCCCAGCGAAATGTTTATTCAGAGACTAATTAATTATTGGCTATTTTGTACTACACACATACATAGAAGTAGGTAACTTTTAATAACTATTTCATATATATACATATCATAATAGTTCATATGTTTACTATTTGTGTTCTGGCTTTGTCAACTCTATGTTTCAATTGTTGTCTATCTGCAAGACAACTCCTTCTTTCCAACAAATTTCTCCAACGCCTGGACTTCATCTCAATGGAAAAGCCTATCAAAGAGAAAAACACATTTCTATTGCTAACCAGATGCTCACGTTGTGTCTGAAGCATCCATTGATGATCTTCGAACTGAAATTTGGACGAAAGGTTCATTGAAAGAGCTTGGCATCGATGTCAAGAGAAATCGATTATTAGGTAATTAAATATACGTATATCCAATCATGTAAATATATTTAAATAAAATATAGATTAGTATTTATTTGTTGCGGATTTTAGTATCTACAAGAAACAACGTCCTATTGACCAAAAGTTGTCTCTCTACTTGTAAAATGAAAGCAGCTACAATACTGTTCCAATTAATTTGAAAGAATCGACATTGAAAGCGGAAAGAGAGGAGATTGCAAAACAGGTTGCTGACGAAGAAAGGCCTCTAAAATAAGAATCTGAAAGGGATGGATTAGACAAATAGAAATCCCAATTTTACAGCAACAAACTTGAAAAGTATGAATTGTATCTTTTTGTCAATTCACAATGTAAATTTAAACAGACCAAATAATGTAATAATAGTCAACATAACATTTCAAATATATTCTACAGGTAGACCAACAATTACAAAAGGCACAGATGGAACGCATGGCACAATATTTGGAAGTTCAACGATCAATAAAGTAGCTGTATGAGTCGGTAGCAATTGTACATATTCTTATCCAAGACAATGACTTTATTGAAACGAATAAAGAAGTGGCTGTAAAGAAATCGAAGGAGCGAGCTCCAAAACGTGCTGCTGAAGATAATGTACTCTTCTAAGGGCAACCAGATAAGTGCTTACTTTCGAAGTTGCCATAAATACACATTCTGATTGGCTATTGATAACAGTTTTACATTTCCTATCATTTTCATTTTTATTATAATCAATACTTTATACTGAAAATAAAAGCTGTTGCTTGGATTGCGATTTTATTAACCTCTTGCGATATTTTTGGAGATCATAGCACTGGCAACACTGTGTATTACAACTAAGCCATAAATTGATGATCATCAGATACGCATCTCATTAATATGATTCCACTGTGTTGGTTTTACTCAGCTACATATAACTATGAGATACCTAATATAATATTCACAGCTATTACCAAGAATGAGCTCATCCGATTTATTGTGGCTTATACCGCTCTCAACTTCATATGTTATACTAAAATTTGCTGGTACATTTAGCAACTGATTTTCTCAAGCCGCCTCGCTTAATGCACTTTGTAAGATACTTCTTCTTTTTCTAAATTCTGGACCAGGGGGAGCCTTAAATTTTGGCCGATTCTCTCCAGAAACTGGATGATCCTGGGGGGCTACTGAAGATTAATTCAATGTTGTGTCTTAGGTCACCAAAAGTCTTTCGTCTCTTTATTTCCTAACAGAGGGAAATACATAAGGAGATGCTCTATGTCCTCTTGCTCGCCGCTGTTGCAGTCTTGGCACAATGGACTATCCTCCATGACTATTGAGTACAGGTATTGTTTTAGTAGCAGGCATTTAGAGACTCGTAGCTGGTGTATAATTGTGCTTCTATTTATCTCACTTGTACGATTCTCGAAATGGCCCCTGTAAAACGCCTACTTAAAAATGGACGATTTTAGCTCTTTCCTTTTAGAAGGCAATGACTGACTTTAAATTGTCTTCGAATTAAATTATTCGACTCCATTTGCGATGATCAAGTGTATACTTTTATCAGGTGGTTTAAAAGATAATACATTAACTTTAAAGTGATCAAAGTTAATCTATTTTATATTTACAATTTAGATTAAAAGTATTTAAGTTTCATTTCATTTACATTAAAGGATCATTTATGGTTTTGTCTTTGCAGCGATCTGATCGGTTTTAATTTAAAGGTAAAAACAGACGATTCAGTTCTACATGATCTTGATTTAAAGGTGAGATATGAGACTTGAGGAATCTGAAGCCCTGTTGCTGAAATGATATTACAAGTGTGTCTGTTTATTTCAATATTTGTGCTTAATACATTTTAGAATGAGTGTCAATATCAAAGTTTAGATGATGAGCCCGATTTTCCACAACAAATTGCCCTGTCAAGAACCAATGATAATATCCGGTAGGATATTTTTGAAAAGCTTTAAAAATTATAATTTGTAAGAGAACTTTGGAGACCCTACCTCGATTCTTGATGCATCACTTCAAGTTTAATATTTTTCTTGCTATAACCGGAGTGTAAAGCAGAAATAACAATTATAAAATACGAGTAATTGCATTTTATATTTGGGTATTTAAATAGAGTAAATTGGCACTTATTTTTGTTTTTTATAATTTGTAGCTGCTGCAAAAGAACAATAATTTTGGGGTCAAAAAGGACAGTTTCTCTAATTCTGCAACAAATTATAATTTTATTTAAATAATTATGGAAGACTAATATATTATTATTCTGCAAGGAAATATTTATTTAATGAGCATTTCCTCTCTATGGTAATTAAAAGTTTATCATTTCAGAATAACTAATTACCACATAAAATAAAGTCTAATTCCTAAAAAATATTAACTTTTTAACTAGGAAAACTAAAGAAACGCGTCACAATTAAATTCTTGAATTTAGAAAATAGATTTTGCTTAGCTTTAGAAGGTACAACATTTAACTGGATTTATCCCCATTCTCTATTGATCATTATTGAATGGCAATAACTTTTGTCAATTAAATATCTTACGAAAGGTAATATTTTCATTATGACTTATAATTGGTTAGTGCCTCTTTCTGTGAAAGTCTCTTTTCAGTTTTGCAACGTCTTTTTGAGCATCCTTAAACAGTCGAGTGAAGAACATTCCATTGAAATAATTTGTTGTTTTGCAGTATCACTAAACATTCCGCCGTTAAAGGAAAATTTGGCAGAAACCGAGAATAGTACTGAAGACTTTCGACAACTGATCTAAACTATACATGGTTTATCGGATTGGGAGCATCGTAATTGCTTTCCATCTACTAGAATCAGGACAGTAACCATTCAGTTCGATTCTATACCCAAGGATCATATTTCTTTCTTCGCACAAACAGACATGTTTTTGTTTATTGGAACATTTTCTCTTGAAGTCTCATCAGCATTTTGTAAGCCATAAATTATTATCAGATCGTTCAGGAACATACACCAAAAGGTCATCTCAAAGTGTACGAACATTTTTGAAAGCGATATCCTTTGTTATTACTTAGTTCCGCCGCATTTCTTTGTCATTGGTACGGGCGTTTATACGATCTTTAATCTGAAACTCTAATGTCTCACCAATGTCACATTGTGCAGCTTGTTTTGAATGACCAAGACTAGTTTCCGGCATGTTGTTGGAGGTGACGCACCAGGGAGTTGTACTTTGATCGTTCAGCGGCTGCGAAGTTGGTAGACGTTACATCGTGAATCATGTGCTCTATGATCTCGTTGTAAGAACATTCTGACCATTTCTTTTGGAGATCTGACTTTTAAATTTAACTAAAGGAAACATCTATGTGCGTCCTATTATCATGTAAAAACATAGATACTGGATTCTTTGGGTTGATATCTTTGTTGGCACAAGGCGCCTACGGAATTTTAAAATTGTTAGTTTCCTATATAGTACTATTAGATTTTTATTTGTGTGATTTAGCGGTTTCGTTACTGTATATAATGAGACATTTACAATCGATGAACAACCTTTAGAAGAAAATGAAACATTGTCCTTCAGCCTATACCAACCGAGCAGATTTTCAAAAGGAGTTTGCGGTGTTAATACTGATTTTAGCATGCCGCATCATGAGACATTACGGAGACGCGTAAGTTTACATTATTTCATAGAACAAATATTATCGATTTTGTTTGGATTATAAACTACAAGGAGAGAAAATAAAATTTAGTGAAATTGAAAACAGATATTTCTACACACCCTATGTTTTATTTAATTTGGGAGCTTATCAATCTAATGCTCCCCAATTAAATAAACCTGGCTCATGACAATTTCCCTTTTTAATTGCTTTAACTTTAATTTTAATATTCCCAAACAATGCCCACCTTTCATTCAGAGATAGATCAGTTCAAAAATGTGTACGTTTATAGGACCATGTTGAGAGTAGTTACACGAAAAAATAGCCCAGGACAGCTGTTTCTACATTGTTTGGCCCATCAGCTAGGCATAACCACAGCCTGCGCAATATCAATATATTACTCGTATATTTTATATCAAAGCAAAAAGAGAGGGAAATAGAAAACTTTCAGCAGAAATATGTTGGAAAGCCTGGTTTTTTTTTACATATTGCTATGCCTTTTGGTCAACAGCAAGCGGATCTCTGCAACTCACAACTAGCGCTTTTCTACATTATTTATATATTATATTTTTGTTACAGAAAACGAGATCAGCGTATCATTCCATCAACAAAGAAATAAAAAATCTTTATCTTGAATTGTATATGGTCATGGATAATACCATCGTAAGTTTAAAAAAAGGATACGCATAACAACCAAATACCTGCATAATGTGTCTATCTGACAAAATTATGTAATGGTGTTTGGAATAATTAAAAAATGTTGATCAAATGAAAATGTTAATTTCTTACAAAAAATGTTGTGCCTAGTTTATTGGATTTGCTAATGAATGATATTATTGTTTGGTAGGTAACTAATAATTTTACCATTTCATTGTGGGCGCAGTATTTTTTCTTTTCTTTTAGTATCGACGTAAAAAACGTTCTAAAAGTGCTGTAGTCTCATATGCTTTGATGCTGATGAATGAAGTGAATGCGGTAAGAAATAATTTGGTTATTTAATTTCTTCAGATAGAGATCCATCTTTTATGATATACGAAATTTCACTTTTTTTGCATATTCAATCTTGTGGTTGCCTAATAAAATTGTGTACTCTCTATTTCAGTATTATCGACAATTTGGACTCCATATTGTGCTGACTGGATTAGAAATTTGGGATGTTAAACAAAAAATGTCTGTTGTATCAAACGCATCAATTACACTGAACAATTTTGCATACTACCGTAAAACACAAATTACTGCCAAAAATGATCTGGGTCATTTTCATACGTACGTCTTTAGTCTTTAGAGGTCATATTGATACACAAAGATTGAAATAAAGTTAGAGTTTGCCTTCTGCAGGTTGTTGGACAAGGACGCAGAGGCTCGAAAATTTACAAAATAAAATAAATCCACCCGGTAGCGCTGGACTAGAAAACTCAATCAAGGCCCCCAGTTGACCCATTGCTAAACCTCCTCATTGTCTTAGTATAGCTTGGGATCGATATTACTGGCTGCATTGTCTGTGTATAGCTAGGACCGTGGTTACTAACTGCACTGTCTGTATATAGCTTGGGATCGAGATTACTGGCTGTATTGTCTGTATGTAGCTTGGGATCGAGATTACTGGCTGTATTGTCTGTATATAGCTTGGGATCGAGATTACTGGCTGTATTGTCTGTGTATAGCTTGGACCGATCTATTGTATTGGTACATTTCTAAACAACTTTGTTTTTCAAAAAAAATTTGATGTTGTGATAAAATGTTTTTGATACTTGCTGTCTGTTTCTTTTTAGTGCTATAGTGTTTGATGGGACTATCATGGGAAAGGCTAATAGAGGACAGGCATGTGATTTGGTGCATGGTGTCGGGTTATCAACAGTTAACATAAAAGTAAAGGAATTTTGCCAATTTTGCATTGAGATATTAACAAAAAACGAAATGGAAACCTGTTTTTTTCTCACGCTGTCAATACAGGTTCTGGTCATTTAATTTGTTTAAGTGTAAAAATAAAAAAAAAACAGGAATACTTTTGATAAAATATACTACCTATTCATATTACTCGCAAGTGATAGCCCAAGACATATCTTTCGGCCTTGTTGGGCCGCATCGTATATTTCATTTTACTTATGTTATTGCAGTATCAACGCATAGTTAAAACACGTTGCTTTAAAGAACTATGGAATATGTAGACAGTGCGGTCGAGCTTGAGGTTAATTGTTATCCTGACGTCATATATCTGACATTTTTACAATATTGTACAGGCTGGGCCAATATTGGATATTGTACTTCTGATGGATAGTTTTTATATGTAGCAACCTTGTCTAGTTTCATTGAGAGAACATTACCTGGGCCTATTTAGAGACCAATGACCGTGAAGATATCTTTCCCAAACCACATGAAATTCAAAAGTTGTAGGGTCCACCCGGTATTTTCTTGATGTCACATTTTGGGCTACGTTGCCAGAATAATTACAGTTGCTTGTTTAATTGCCATTACATAATATATTGTTTATTTATTTATTCATTAGAAATACGAGTTTCCACCAATCTATGTCGCTTTTACAATAGCCCATGAAATTGGGCATAGTTTAGGTCTGCTACATGATACTCCTAACTGTAATTGTAATGGAAGTCGTTGCCTGATGGATCCATCAACAAGCTTGTGAGTAGATATTAAATATGTGATTATGTAAATTATATTGATTTATTCTGTTTATATTGCAAGTATTTCTTCGTATATTTCTCTCAGAATAAATCCAATCACCTGGTCAAATTGTTCGATTGTGAATTTGAATTATTTGCTGCACGAAACGGTGATAGGCCACTGCTTGACCGATATGCCTCTAAGAGCGAACTATTCGTCCTGCGGCAATGGCATAGTTGAGCAAGACGAAGAATGCGATCCTGGAAAGGTAAAGAGAATACTTCATTTTAATGGATAATGCATATAGATTACAAGAGCGATTCAAAATCTAAACTCAATACTAGAGAATGTCCCAATATGTGTCCCAATTACAGCGTCCCACAAGCACTTTCTGCTGCAATGCAGCTACCTGTCGCTTCCAGCCAGGTGCAGTGTGTGCCTCTGGACGTTGCTGTAATAAACATACTTGCCAGTTGCTCTGCGCTGGCACGATGTGTTCTGCTGCGACATCGGTGTGCGACCTGCCCGAATATTGTAATGGAACAAGTGAATGGTGTTCCGATAATGTCTACAAAGCGGATGGCAATCCCTGTGAATCTAATACGGTGAATATGGTGTATCTGTGCATAATAGGATTTGTAGAACTTCTAAAATAAAATGCAAATCAATAAGTGTTTTCCTTCTGCATAACCCCAAAATGTCGTAAAAACTGTCGCATGAAACATGTGTCGTAGATAATTTGTTGTGATATTTAAATGTTATAAATAATGTCTACTGTATGTACCTAGTCATAATAATAAAAACATAAAAATGCAAGTTATCGACACTTTATTGCTTCAACAAACCGTAAATAGAGATTTTTTATAATGTAATTTAATTTATCATGTGTACATTGCCCAGATCTTTGTCGGCTAATATATTCTCTCTAAAATAGCAGGAAGGTTACTATAGATATGTAATATTATATATTATTATATGTTATGCTTTGATATGAAATATACGAACATTTGATATTACTGAGGCAATGCTTATACCTAGCTGATGAAGCCGAAACAGTTGTATTGGGCTATCATTTGCAAGTAATATAGATAAGTAGTATATTTTTGTCAAAGTATACCTGTTTCTTTATTATTACTCTTAAACATAATATAAAACGATCATCTAACTTTTTATTTCTTTTTAAAATGTAAAAAAGTTAATGCGAGTTTAATTATTATTTTATTTTTTAATATGACAAATTGACTTACTTTGGCTTTCTTTATTACAATATTTCACAACAAAGTCTATTTAAATATACGTTTACCTTTCAGAATTATTGCTATAAAGGAGTCTGTGGTTCCCCGGATCAGCAGTGCACAAAATTCTATGGTCCACAGGCAAAAAGTATGCCAAGTGCCTACAAACTGAATCTTGATGGTTACTATAAAAGAGGGTTTTGTGAGCTAAAAATAACAAATGTTACTGCAGAAACCACAACGGCTCGTAGGTGTACATCCGCGTAAGTAGATAGGGCATAAGCTTTTGGTAGTAATTTTATATCTAAACCTAGTCCTAATTATATTCCTAATCCATTGTATTCTGCCAATTATGATATTAGAGATAAATTTGAATACAATACGTCCATTTCTGATGTTAATCCCGATATTCCAGATTCTAATACTGTGCTACCGATATTAAGTCGGATTCCTTTTTTTAAGTTTTGTGTCATTATCGTCCAAAATGTTTTCCTAACTTTGATAATTCTTGTAATATTTTTAAAATGCCGACAAAGAAGTTATTTTTAATACAAATATAACTACTCCTGGTGAAGCTATCAGGTTTAGCAAAGATGTTGTTATTTTATTGACATCCTATGATGATTTGTTGGCTAGTAAAAACAATATGAGAGTACATACATGCGCTCCAATTGTTATTTATTTTGGCAACTGCGGATCACCTCAATTACATCATCCATTAAAGTCTTGATATTAACCCAATCTATATATCTATTTGCTTCTGTGACTTAGGGCATATCCATGTCTATGAATTTAACTCTCTTTATTTGCAAATTCCGCCTCAAATCCTTCTTCTTTTCTTGCTCGTCTACCTTCAATGACTATTGGCCGGAAATTATCTCTGCTCAATATGTGAACTTTTTAATTATTCTAATGTTTGGTAACTGTAATTAGTAGGTTCCTTCTTTCATTGTTAATATTTCCTTTCCTTATTTGAAATGCTTCGATTTTATTTAGCTCATGGTAATTCTTAGTAAAGAGCAAATGAACTTCTATGCATATTTCAATTATTTTATGCTATGAGCTAACACATTTTTTAGTCTAATATTAAATCACAGTTTTTGTGGATTGTTTTTGTCATTGCTAATTCTAAGCGATGGGCCATACACCATGTTGAAATAACAGCCGGCCTTGATGAAGCTAAAAGACCTTTC
>JAUYWI010071433.1:0-14316 GCA_034780595.1 Parotoplana pacifica | reverse complement strand
GATAAAAATAGTACCTATACTGTACCCAGCTATAAAAATGATTATAGAATTGGATATTTATTAGCATTTGAAAAAAAAGGTATGCCTTAATCGGGATTCGAACTCGGACTTATATAATGAAAGTCAGCTACTGTAGCACTGCGAACCTGACCCTGTCATAAAGTATCACAACATTAGTAATATTATTTCATTCTGTTCCCACTTATTATGCATAGGTAGTATATATATATTATTTCTAAATAACTTCAGATTGGGATGAAGATGATATTCAAACTGCAATAAAGAAGGGGAAACTGAGAAAGATCAGTAAGTTTATCTTTCATTAACTTACTAATTTAACTATCAATGTATAATTAGATCAAACGCTTTTAGATTATTGATATTTAATTTTAGATTGGAATGAAAGCAACTGAAAAAGCGGCTGCTAACGTATAATGGAAGAAGCTCAAAAACTGAAAAGAAAAGCAGAATCAACTTCGATCCAATCCTTACCAAAAATGACTAAACATTAACATTAAAAATATTCACTTATAAGTTTTCACAACACTCAACATACCTATTAAATTAAAAAATAAAATTGGTTCTAAATCTGGTGTTATTTTTTTACTTTGGCATTATTATATTCAAAATGGTTAGTGGCAGCATTGCATTTTGTTCTTCTGACATACTGATTCAACTCAACACTTTTTTCTGGGGAAAGGTTGGTTCTGAAAAGGAGTTTTCATAATTTTGGTAGGTCATAAGGAAATTTCTGACATTGGAAATGCTTCTGTAAATTTTTTAGACAAAAATGTATATGAAAATAAAATAAATTTATATTCTATTTCATATTAATTAAGTACCTACTTTCAAATTTCATTTTTTAGGTTGAAAGTGACTTTAGTATACAAGATGTGCAACTAATTGAGAACCTTTTGGAAGAGACAATGGTATCAAAGCGTATTGTGTATGATTCTATCACAAGTACATCAGAAACATGAAATATATCCTTCTATCTATAGTGCTACACAATCTTTGTTATTGATACTATCATCGAACTTCCAATTGAACTTCAAAATTTCTGAACTGAATTACTTATATTGTATGCATATATTGAATATTAAATAAATGAACAATTGTAAATATATCTAGAATTAATTAGTATATAGGAAAAATATGTATGTGAATTTTTTCATGGCTAAATGGTGGCCACCCTGTAATCTGCAGTCCTTTTTAATTATACACTGATACATACTATAAGATACAATTATCTTCAAAACTACTTTTTTGATTAAATTAAAATTTGATACATTCGAACTTACAGATGGTAGTTCTTGAAACAGTTTATCTTTTTATAAACTGTTCTAACTTCTTATATTAATAGAGCTTCAAATCACATGTTTATTGATTGAATATTATAGAATTGTTTATATTAGATCTAATAATACCAAATTTGCATATTTTTATTACAATCGATTTGATTTTCAGATTATTTTATAAATGGCAAACCAATCTGTTGAGGAAGCCTGTTTTGAAAAGCAGGCTGGAAAGATGCAGATATTATGCAAAGATAAGGTATGTTAACCCTATTAAACCTGACCTTGTTGTAGTCTGATGTGTGGCACTGGTACATGAAGTTATTTTTTAAATTTCTCAAATACAACAACTGATTTGCATGAAATTTGGAACCTGTTTTCATATTAAGTTTTTGGTGTAAAGATTTTTAGCCCTCTGAAAAATTAAATATGGCCAAAATACAAAAATCCTCTTAAAGTCAAATAATAATAGAATTGATAAAAAATCACAAAAGACCTGTATAAATAACTTATGGTACATATAAATACAACAAAAACTATTTGGTTGTGCTGTTTTGACATGTCAGGCTAATAATTTTTATGCTATTATTGACTAATATATGCTGTCCTTGTTTATTCAACTGTCATTGATGACAATATCCTCTATTAGTTTGGGATAGCTGCTGGTGTTATTGTCATTGAAACCATCACATTTTTAAATTTTCTGTAAAATTATGTCTTACATGCTGATTTACACGTTTTTATCTTTTTTGGTTGCAACACTTTTTCACTGTTCAATTATATTTCTATAAACATGGAGGTACCTAAAGATTATTTACTCAGACATTATTTTATGCTGCAGGTTGTAACAGCTATTATTTATTTATTTCTAACTCATTTTGTAATCAAAATGAATACAATAAGTTTAAATCTTACACATATGTACATATGTAATAATATTTTGATGATAATAAGAGTTACATCATAACACTATCCATGTCTTTGCAGCATATACAATTACCAGTGCTATATATTTGCCCCTTCATTGCTAGAGTCAGTCTATAACCACACAGTACTGATTCCAGATCTCTAAACCTATGCCAACCAAATCTTACACTCTGTTACTGCCAATTTTCTGCCTCCTGCACTTAGTGTATCTCCCAAGTAACAAAGTTCTTCACTCTATCAAGGTCTTTTAACACCTTTTCTTCCATTTTCCCATGCTCTGTAACATTTCTGTCAGACTCATTTCCCTGCATATGTTTCTTGCACTTGAAGTTAGTACTCATTGAGATAGTGGCTTTCTGCTTTCCAGAGCATCTACCAGGGATCCACTTTTTACACCTTCTGATCTTTGTCTTTCCCATGTTTTGAAACCTTCTTGAATGCCAGTTTCCATTTCATAAACTGGTCATATAACTCCTTCATTATCACCAAATTATCAGCATAAGCAATTTGAATAACTTTCTCCAAAAGCACATCCACAACTAATACAAATAAAAGTGGTGGCAACACAGACCCCTGATGTATGCTAACTCCTACATTAAACTCCCCTGAGAGTGTTGACCTGACTCTGACTCTGGTCTTGACATCCTCATATAGCCTCATTATAATACACTAAAATCTCAGGAACAAATCTTCCTTTAGCTTTCATACATCACAATTTTCTAGTTTCATCATTCAAACTTTCCAATATATGTATAGTGTTTTTTCTGCTGCCTTTTTCATTGCAGATGCAACTTCTCTAGCTTTCTTATTGTCCTTGTAGAGCTTTTGTTCTCTTCTGTTGGATTATTTTTTCATTGTAGAAAGTTTATCTTTTATTATTTACAGGACATTTCATTTCTTTATTCTACCACCAAGTTTCTTACCTTTACTTATCCCACATAACTCCTCTGCTGCCTGCTTAGCACAATTTTTATACTTATTCAAAGGTCAGTTTCTTTACTCTCCATAAAAAATGTATATCTTTTCTTCAAATTCCCTCTGTATTGTTTCATTCTCCAACTTCCAAATTTTAGTCTGCTTCACTTGCACTCTTCTTTTTCATCAGCCACTATTAGACTATGCTGGAGTTCTCTGGGTATAACTTTCAGTCTATATCACCAGAATGAAATCAATCTCTGTTTCAGAGCTTCCAGACATAAAAGTCGCTTTTTGCCTCTTCTTGAACCATATATTAGTGACAGCCAAGCATGTTTCCATACAGAATCTTCACCCTGCATTGCTCCTGACACTTTTCCAAAACCTCTATGGATACCTCCAAACCCATCTGATTGTATACTTACATGACCATTGAAATCACTATCAACAATGAAAAATTCAGTACCTGACATGTTGTGATTTTGATCTTTGATGGTCATAGTATTGATCTTTCATAGTCCTATGTCTGTGTAGCCTATGCAACACTATCTTTATTAACTGCTTTTCCTATAACATCAAGAACACAATCTCTCACTTCCACAACATTATCACATATCTCTTCATTAACCAACATACCAACTCCAGCTACACTGTCACTTCCAGTCCAAAAATGTTTGTTTTGACATTTCCATTCGCCAATGAATCTGGTACCATTTCCCTCCACCTCACCTCTTGCACACATCTATTCTTCTTTTCACCAACTCTGCCACTATCTCCATGCTTTGACCAACAATCAATCCCACATTCTAACTACTAAACCTCAGGGTGCTATGTTCATCTGGCAAATAGCTTTTATTGTAAAGACCATGTCTTTCCATTGCCTATTGAGGGTTTGCACCTTCCTGTTTTTCATAGGCTGATGCTGCCCATTGTAACCTATGAGCTGGTTGCTGCTTATTTATCTTTACAGCCATATTTTAAGAATTAATAGTGCAAGTTTTTCTGACTGGATACTCTTCCTGACCTCACCACAGTTTTATGCAGTGTGCTTAGCCTTTGGTTAATGAAACCCTAGGCAGCATAGTCCCCAATCCTCATATCCCAATGACCCCCTCGGTTTTATGGTGCTGATGGACTTGCCAGTTACAGATAGGAATTGTAGTCATTGTGTGCATATTATAGGTGTTAGATAGGACTTTAGAGTCATACCCAGAAATTAAATTAATATATTCAAAATTAGAAAGATTAAAACCATAGTTATGCAAGATACTTGTTTCCTTTTATCCATCCATTTACACAAGACCAATTGCTTGAATACAATTTTGATGAAATTATTCTACAACAATTATCAGTTTGAATGTTTCTTATGGAAATAAATACATTTATAGATATAATTTGGAATTATTAAACTGGATTTACTTGTGGTTCATTTTGAGCTGCCAGTTTTTTAGACCAGAAATCTGGATTTGTGAATATAAATGAGGTGGTTTCCAAGGATATCATTGTAAGTTATTTGAAATGATAGGTACTTGATTAATGGTTATATTTGTTTTTTGTTTTGTTTTTAGTTCACTATATCAGATAAAGCTATTTTAATGGTGCTAAGAAAAGGAGATCTTGATATTTCTAAAGGTCTTTTGGAATATCCAAAATTTATCAACAGCTATTTAAGTGGGTTTCACTTATATGAATGAATAGCATGTTGTAGTGTTTCTGCAATTATTTTTCACTAAAGATACTGCTCAGCATGTGATTGAAACATTATCCTCTGGTTTAAACATGGATTGGATGGTATGTAAAGTACCTATTTGACAATTAATGCATATATCAACTTTTATAGCTATGAATGTAGATGATCTAGACTATTATTATTTGTTATTTATATATTTGGTGGCATCATTTTATGTGTACAGCTAAATTATTACTTTTTTAGTGAGTGCACCTTATGATTGCTGTCTGAATTATGATTTGCTATCTATATTTAACATTTATTAATATGATTTAAAACCATACATTATTACCCAGAAGTTTAAAAAACAATGTCTTAAATTAATTTTATTATAATTAAAATGCTTTCTGATAATTTACATTGTGTTTAAATTTACTTTAAAAACTTAGAAATTATGTTTCCTAGATACTAGAGTTTCTAGTGAATTGGCTTACTGACCTATCAGGATACTGTGAAAGAATAGTTGTTTTATCAATATTTAAAAAAATAGTGTTTTTCTTTTGTAAGGCTTTCTTATAATTTGACTGAATATGATATAGTAACTTATGTCATTGATGAAATACATTGGTTTGAATGAGTTGATAGTTGTATTTCATATTTATTTGTAATACATTTGTTAATTAATCATGCACCATGTCAGCTTAGGAAATGGCAAGTTTCATTAGTATAGGTGGGTGTTTTTTAGTATTGAATTATTCAACAGTTGGATTCAATGGGTTGTTGTGGACATCTTTGGAAGCTACTAGTTTGGGAAGCTAAAGGTGTCTATCCATACTATCAAGTGAATGAACTTTTGAATATAACTCTTGAAATTTTAGAGGAAAGCAGAAAATGTATTATGTATTGAAATGGATGAGATGATTGCAGAATATAGGAATTCAAAAACATTAATAATGAGAATGGATGGAAAAACTAGAGAAGACTAAATAATAAACTAAGAAGAGAAACATATGTAGTATGTGATAATTGTTGGTGAAAAACATGTCAGGACATTCATGACATGGAAATTAAAGGAAGAATGGACTTTGTGTATCATCATCATCAGGTTCCCTGCTGTATCTAAGCATTGGAGGTCATGGTTTGCCAAACATTTCTATCCATAGTCATCCATATCATCTCAACACCTCTCTTTTCTGAATGAATCCACTGCTAATAAAGTTCTTGTGAGGTCGACCTCTACCCCTTTTCCAAGAATCCTGCCAGTCACAGCCAATGTCTCAATTCCAAATGATGCATTTTTTAGTTTAGAAATATGCCCCTAACTTATCCAGAGAAGTATTTTCTAGGTTATACAAGTGTTTTGTGATGTCATGGGCTATTTTTAGAAATTATTGTAGGAAAACAATAAAATCATAATATTCAGTAGAACCCACTTAATAATACTATTGAAATGTTTTACAAATATACATTGCTATATAATGTAGATATAATATAGTACATAATATAATGTGTTAGATAAACAGAATTTTTTTAATTTTATGAGAAAAATAAGAAATTAATGTTTGTTTATTTGAGTTGGGTGATTTATTTATGACAAAGTTACTAAACTGGGTGATTTTACATAATGGTAGAGAGTTTGTGACTAAATGTAGTGTAATTTTTAAGTGGGTATATGTAATAAAAGATTCATAATAAATGGGTTTTATGTATATGAAAAAATGGGGACTCTAAAAAATACTTACCCAATAATAATAGATATAAATCATGTACATAGTAAGTGGGTTCTACTGTAAATATTAAATGGAATTGTTGTGTTGTGCCAACTATAAATGTATTTCAGAAGTTGTTGATATACAGCTAATTGGTCTAGTAAATTTTTGATACCAATATTTAGCTGATATTATGTTTACTGTTGGTACTAGATCATAACCAAAGTAGTCCAGAATGGTTCTAAAAGTTACTGGGGGTTATATTGACAGATTCTTGAGCCCATGTTGTGGCTTCCATCAGTTTAATATCTTGTATTTATATTCTAAAGGCAATATTTTTTCTTTTTAATTTATTATATTGGTTTGGTAACCTTTTACAAGACACTGGAAAGAGCCAAAATGTCCAGAGTAGTTTTGAGAGCTACTTCAAAGCTATTTGCAAGGTGCTTAAAGCCTTTAATATCTTATTTTTAGATTCTAAAGTTCAATTGTCTTCATTATGTTTGGTTGCCAAGCATCTGTAAACTTTTTTAGGTCCACAAAGATAGGACTCCCTATTTTCAAAAATGGTCTTCTGTTAGACTGGTGATTTGTTAGAAAATGCCTTCTGTTAGATGGTTATGTGTTTGACCAATTATTTTTTAGAACATAGAACTTTGGTCATCTGTTAGACCAGTCATCCATTAGAAAATGCCACATCAGTCATCTGTTAGACCAGTCATCCATTATTAGAAAATACCATATCAGTCATCTGTTAGACCAGATGACTAAAATGGTATTTTCTTATGGATGACTTGTCTAACAGATGACAATCTAACAAAATAACTGGTCTAATAGATGACTGCATTTCATACTAGATCAATTAGCCATATCATCAACAACTTCTAAAATACATTTATAGTTAATAAAATGGTCCCATGTAATATTGTCTAAAAATTGCTTATGTTATCACAAAACACTTTTAGGGATAAATTAAGGCATGTTTCTCTCTATTGGTAGTACATTGATATACTAAAAATGCATCATTTCCAAAATATTTAGATCTTTAAATGGCAAATGATGACCATTTTGTATAATGATGTCATTAGTAAAGCCACTAGGCAATTATTTTAAAATAAAAACTTGAATTATCTAATGGTATACAATTTGTTTTTGCATAATTTGTGTCTGGAATATTTTTTAAAGATTTTATTCAGTTCCACTAGGAACCATTCCAATTAATTGAAATTTAAAAAAAATGTTTATGGTATTTTTAAACATTTGTAGTGTGAACTTGAAGTGCATTGCAGTAATTTTTTACTGATATTTTTCAATTTAGGGAAAATATGAGGGTAATTCAATAAGTTTTTATAATCCATATGAATCCAATATCTATGCATTTTATTAAATTAAAGAAATATCTATGTTATTAGTGAAAATTTCTAGTCTGTATATCAAGTAATCAAAATTTATGGGTGATTGAATTGTAAAAGTACAAATTTAGTCAAACATCAGAATTATTTTTCCAAAAAGTGTCTAGATTTGCTTTATAATACAATTCCTTATGAGTATAATATATGACTTATAGAAATATGATTATAATAATTTAAAAAATAAATAAAATATAACTTTTCAAACTACTTCCCACCACAGTCTACTAGATTTTTGAAACTCTTGGTGCAACTGTGGCAGCTTTTTTGTTTATTTCAATTTCCAGGATGATTGGCAAATTTGCTTTAAAAAGTGTTTCAACAGAATGCAATAGTGTGTAGACTATTGTGGTGAAAAGTATTTTGAAATAGTACATTATGGCTTGAGTGTGCATATGTGTTTTTTTGCACATTTTTACTGGTTTTGAGTACTCTCCAGAAAAAAGAATATAAATATTTAATGATAGAAATCGCGTTTATTTCATCACTACTTATGAGTGTGCCTAGCTTAGCACATTGTATATACAAATGTACCACGTTATATAATAAACTTATTGTGAAATGAACAATGATTAACATTTATCAAGAGATTTATGGCCAAAACTAGTGAGTGAATTTTTTTGTCACTTATTTTATTGATACATAATTGTTTCTTAAAGCAAATATAGATTATTTTGCTAAAATAATTATCACTTTTGACTAAATTTGACTATTTTGTACTTTTAGAATTCAATCACCACCCATAATTTTGAATGTTTTGAGATTACTTAAAATTTTCACTGATATGTTAGTTTTTTCTATAATTTATTTTAAAATTATAGATAATACATGCATCATTATGGATTCATATAGATTATACAAATTTATTAAGCGCTTTGTATATTGATTTACCTTTGGAGCCTCAGGGACCATTTGTGCAATGCAAGACTTGCCATACTGTGCATGTTTTGAGGTGTAGTGCATAACACAAACCACCAAATCTTAATTGAGCATGGAAATAGATTTGGAGAGGTATAGGTTTATGGTTTCTGTTCTTGCAAAAATAATTTGAATCTTTTAGTTTGAAAACTGGTTATTTGCTGTGAATATTTTGCAATGTATAATTTTTTTTATCTTTTAGATGATGGAAACAAACTTTCTTGTTTAATATCAGAGTCTAAATACTCATTAACAATTTTGCAGCAACTAAAATATTTGGGTGCTAATATAAGCTGCATTAATCTGTTACCTACTGCTGGTAGTCTGATAATATCGCTAATAGCTGAAAATTGTGGCCTTGGGTTGAACATTATTCTTGAAAGTGGGTTGAAGATGGATTTGACTGTGAGATTATTATAGATTTTTATTATTTGATATGTAGTGGATTCATTAAGCCATGTGTTGCGGTACACTTAATAATGGGATGCCATTTCTCAAATGGTAAAGATTTAACCGATTATGCATCATCTTGTCTCATACTGGGCACATACCTAATAGGCAATCAATAAGCTTGTTATTGAGTGAAAACTTAATTGATTAGTCTAGAAACATTGCCGAAATAGTATTGATTAAATTAAAAGTAAAAACGAATTGAAAAGATATCCTTTTCATCCTCAAAATATTGAAATATTAAAAAATATTTAAAAAACAATGGGTGAGTGGTTTTTATAGTAAAAATCTAATTACAAGAATGATAAAAGTACCAAATTTGTCAAAAATTATGTGACCTTCTATGCATTAAAAGTTGCACGTGCATCGTACTTCATCATTTTTTTGCATTCAGTTGCTTTAGCCATACATATGGGCTTTCCAATGTTAACTTATCTCCCAAAAATCGAATTTACTCGTTTATCCAATTGGCTTATTATTAGGGTAGACTTCCTTTAATGTTACAGTAATTATAAAAATTGGCGTCATCCTACTTTCACGAGAAATAGGTTTTCATAAAATAATTTATGTTATTTTTATTGAAATTATGTATGTATATATGTCACTTGCGAGTAGTATCGAATTTAATCCTAATTTTAATAAAATAACATAAAATATTTTTATGAAAAGCTATTTCCCGTGAACGTAGGACCACGCCAATTTTTTAAAAATTATTTGTAACATCAATCGAATTTGTACCCAAATTATAGGCTAATTGATAACGATTAAATTCTATAAGAATTTAATATAGAAAAGACCATATCTATCCCCAAATCAACTGGATCAAAAAAGGAAAATGATGGAACCCTGTCAACAGTTGCTATGAATTAATCCATGATGGTAGATAACATGTACAACTTTCAAAGCTTAATATTACCTAATTTTTGGCAAAGTTTGGTGCTTTTAAAAAAAGTTATCTGCCATGGATTAATTTATTTACTGTTAATAGGGACTTCAAAGATACTACATATCATCAACAAGTTTTACAAATTATTCCCGCAGATCTACAAATAATTGACAGTTGACATCATATCTATGAAGTTTTACGTATTGAACAAATTTATAAGTAGTGTGCTTTCCATATAAAGCACAATATAGCAGAATATTTCCAGTGTTTGCTGTGTGTATAAGAATGTTTCTAAGTGCCTATTCTTTTGGTTGTGTGGTTGGACACTGGACTCTCAATCCAGATTGAGGTGCCCGGTTATGACCTGGCTATGTACTCAGGGGATGTTCCTACGCCTATTGTTTGGTTTGGTATTTCTTCTGATTTACAATATTTTTTACATTTATAATGATTCATACCTGATGTTTATTGTATCTGAAGAACTACATATGTTATTAATTCCAGGATTTATCTAGCGGAAATACTCCCTTGCATTATGTTGCTTCCGAAGGTTTATGTTCCTGTGTTAAGCGTATAGTCGAAGTTGTTCCTCTGTCAGCAATGGCACCAAATTTGGCAGGTGTACGTCCTTTAGATATTCTCTTGATGAAGGGTCATGGTAGATGCGGTTGTCTTCAAGCACTTCTTCAGGCCACACCAAGCCCCCAAATTATGACATTTGGTAAATTAATTGCGTCTATAAAAACTCCAATGTTTGAACGCAGAATGGATGTTGTGGAGCTTTGGTTGAGTCAGAATTTATTGGATCCTTCTTCTGGTGAGTTTGCAACTCAAACATTAAAATGCCTCGTATTATATTTTTAGTATGTTTTGTTATGAAAAAAACTGTGTCCATAATTGCCTATTGTTATAATAATGTTATATATTTAGATAGGAAAAATGGGAAATTTAATTTATTAGTACAATATAAATAGTTCATTGGAATTTTTTATATTTGGGACTGAACCTGGCAGATTGATGGATTAGTCGATTTTTCTAAATCATTTCGCCACATAAAATCATTCCAAAACCCCTAGAAATAATCTAGAAACTAATATTAAATCATTTTTATGAACTTGCCCGTGTAGTATTGTTCTTATTAGATCCGAAACCTTAAAAAGTGCATCCGATATCCTAATATCTTCCTAATTCTAAATCTGACATTTTTGGCAAAATCCTGATGTTTTGTTTAGATTCTAAAGTCATTTAAGTGATTTTGGCGAAAATAATGATTGTTTTTGTCCAAAAAATCGATAATTATGAATTTGTTTAATGAGTACCTAATGGACCTACCAACACACCAAATTTGAAGTCAATCATTTTCCACCTGAGACGTCATCTTTGCTAGCTACTCGCCCTTATCGATTTTTTAAAAATGTCTGAAGCTGAATATTTCTAAGATACCTGTGTACTAAAGTTCAACCTAATCCATCCACGGGAAGAAATATGATATCCTAGGGAGTTCGCCACTCTAACGACATCTATTTATTAATGGACGCTATATCTGCCTGTTTGTGTGTAACCACATAGAGATCCCATTTTTAAATAGATCGTTAATCAATCCATTATTTAAAAAAACAATCTCACTTACAAAATAGCAAAATCCAGTGGCGGGTCCAGAGCTTGGAGAGACGGATCATCCATAAAGACAATTTTTAGTAGATAATTTCTTGCAAAGATTTCAATCTTTTAAAATAAAAAATGTGTTTAACAATTTCGTCTTCTTGTTTTTCCTTTGATTTAATTCCCCAAAACATCTCGATAATAGGGGAATAACTAACATTGTGAAATGAGCAAGTGGATTTATTGCATTTATCAAGAAAAGGGTTTACATAAAGTAACATTTCTTTTATTTATTGATTTGTTTAATGTGTTTAAAACAAGAATAAGTTTTGTCGTGGCCAACCTAGGTACTCCGATCGTGCCCATCTCTCCAACTAGGTATTGCAAACTGATTTACTAACATATCAGTATTAGAATACGCACTTTGATAAAGAAAAGAGGCATTTTTGAATATTGAAAAAATATAAAAGGACTTGAATTATTAAATTTAGCAAGCGAAGGGTTAACTTCTGTTCCTACTGTGAAGAGTTTCCTGATGATTGTGTATGGTCATTGAATTATAACTAACTGTGGATAGTTGGTAAAAAGCCAATGAAAATTTTTAGCATTTCTGTAAAACTGTTCCACTTTAGTGTACAAGTGGCAGGTAGCGATTAGCATTTTTCTGATAATTTTCTTTCCACACTCATCTTATAATATCAATTTATTGTAGATGAAACAATGTTGGAGGATTTTTCAGCACTTCAAAATTTTATTGATATGTTACCGGTTTCGAGTGGCACAGCATCCATGTTAGATAGATTTTCAAGACTTCTAATTTCTTTGTCAGTTGATGCATTCACCGGTTCAATTGGTTCACGAATTCTACATAATGCTTTAATATCTGACAATAATAGTCTTTGTTATTATAACAAGTCACTAGCAACTGAGTAAGTTTAACTTCGTATAAGACAAGGACTAAACGAAAAAGGAAGTTTTGAGTTAGCGCCTCTTGATTTTTCTTTATATTATTAACCTTTATATTATTCCCTTTGATATCAGAAAACCACTCGACCGATTGGTATGAAAATTGACTTCGAAAAAAATTCTCCTTTTCACACTACAAAAATGTGTGGTCACGTGATGGCCCTTTATATTATTAACCATCTATAGACCAATTCCATTGATAATATCAGAAAATGACTCAACTGATTAGTATAAAAAATTTCTTGTTCACACTACAAAAATGTATGGCCACGTAATGGCACTCTAAAAAATCCCAAATGTACTTTTACAAAAATCCCTGCAGTCAAGCAATTTTTTAAAATATATTTTAAAAATCTATGTAAATCATTGTGAAAATGTTTTCTTGTTGATAAACTTTACTACCCCCTTAACACTAACAAAAAGGAATCAACAATTGAGCTGAAATGGCTACATTACCCGGAATCCGTAGAAGGAATAAATGGTGTTCTTACAACTCAAGAAAATACTATGATGATTCTACAATTTATTCTTTTGCCTTATTTTCAACATCTATGCGCTTACCTTACAAAAGCTCCCAATTCTTTAGCAACTGGTGAAGAACATTTTGTTCCAATGATAGAGCAGGGTCAACAGGCTAGTGAATAAAAGGTCTTTATGCCAAGAATACAAAAATCATAACAGAAACTCAATTCTATCAAAGGAAGAGATTGAAATTGTTGAATCATGTATTTTCTTAGGATCCATAATCAAATAAAGGTGGCAGCACTCTTGTCAACAAAGTTTTGCTTGCTATTTACATTTTGTAGATTTTACTGTGTGGACTATCTTTTACTTATGTTATTATCGTTTGTATTTTTCAGATTCCTTGTAACTAGTGGTGTTTCAAATCCATCACCACTACGACTTTTAATTATCAGATTCATACGCCATCGAATACGTCATCGCGGGAATTTCCAAACACAAGTTGATTTGCTGCCTTTGCCTGTGTTTTTGAAACATACAATCTGCTTTCTTTTTTCTAAAACAATTTAAAATTTCTTAACCCTATTTCATTATATGCGGTTGATAAGGGGGGACACCCCCTAGAATATCATACTACCCATGGATGGATTTTGATGAAATTTGGTAGATAAGTATCTTGGAATGTTTTAGGTTAAACGATTTTTTTAAAGAAAAAAATTAATGGAGCCGAGCTAGGGGCCGATAACATCATCAGGTCTGATTGACTTTAAATTTGGTGGGTAGGTCTACAGGCACTCAGTAAAATGGCTTTAAAATCTAA
Source organism: Parotoplana pacifica (assembly GCA_034780595.1). Classification (NCBI taxonomy): domain Eukaryota; kingdom Metazoa; phylum Platyhelminthes; order Proseriata; family Otoplanidae; genus Parotoplana; species Parotoplana pacifica. The sequence continues at coordinate 288 of JAUYWI010071433.1, read as the reverse complement.
AAAAACATCCTATTATGCTCAAATTTGAAATTATTAGGAAGGCATTAGAAATAATGTATTAGAAAATTGGCTGCTGGTCTATGAAGCCCACCATACCAGTTCTATAGTGTTCTGCCGAATTAGTTATTAGGCAGGTTCAATTCTATGGCATCCACTTTCTCTATCCTTCTCGGTTTTCTGCTCGGTCCTTCAATTCTCTATAGGTGTTTGGTTGGTTTGAATTCTTCTAACATCCCCTTTCTTGGTTTTCCTCTTCCATGTTTCCCTAGAAATCGACCTTCCAGAATT
>JAUYWI010071422.1:0-14321 GCA_034780595.1 Parotoplana pacifica | reverse complement strand
ACCTACGACTGATGAGACCCAAAAAGGTCGAAACCGGTCTCGTAGTGGCTTTGCTGGTGAATAAAAATTAATCTATTTGATTTATATTATTAAAGTTATGTGTTTTTTAGTATATTAATTGCAGGTAGCATCATATTTAATCATAATTTTAATAGAATAATAATGTAAGGGAGTTTTGTGAAAACATCTTTAATCTAAATGTAGAACCACGCCAATTTGGTTTTACAAAATTCCAGCTAAACTGGATTTAAAGTTATTATTTGTTCATCAAATTTGTCATAGATGACTAAATCTGCGTGTATTTATTATTTTCATAAAAGTTCTCTTTGCTCTAGTGTACTTGAAACATCAATAGAAGTCAGTTGTAGAAATTTGACGTAAATTAAAGCATTTTTTCACCAAAAGTTTTCAGCATAGGAAAAGGGGACATTTATGTCACAAGTAGAAGTCAAATATCCGTTATTTGCTCCAATATGATTACACACCTAACAACGTTGCAAGACAGCTTGCATACTTTATAAATAGTTAAGAAGAAACAATTTTGTCTCCTTTAAATATTAAGAAAATTGACTCATTTAACGATGTGCGATACAAATTCATTATAAATTCTATTCATACAATATAACCATTAAAATAACTTAGGGAATTCAATTACCACATCCGTACAGTATATTAATTTTGTTTTTCTTAATTCTAGAAATGAACACAGAAAGAAAACCAAATTGTCTATGACTATTAATGACTCAGTAACCGGCTAGATGGAATGGAGAAAAATCCGACAACAGTAGATGACATTATTCAAAGAACAAAGGGATACAGATACAGTATAAAGAAAGTGTAAGACTACTGGCAATCATGTTAGACACAGTATAATCTTTGAAACAGCTCGCGAAAAAAAGCTGGAGGTCGAATCCAACAATTAAAAGCCTTAGCAAACACGAATTGGAATGTCCGTCTAATCTTCTTAGAACCTTCTATTGCGGATACGTCAGAAGTGTTGTAGAATATGTATCAGATATATGGGAACCAATGATATCAAACACCAACCTAAGCCACCGAGAAGTGCTTCAGAATTCAGCTGAAAGAATCATTACAGGATGTACAAACACAACAAACATTCAAATTTTTACTCTTAGAAGCCAACTTAGTGCCTATAGCCAACAGATTAGCAGCAAACACGACCAAAAGAATAGAGAAAATGAAAAGAATGCCACAGAAAGACCCACTCAACATCATTACAAGAAACGATATATCAACCCAAAGACTCGAAAAAAAAGAAGAAGTTGGAGAATCTGGGCAAGCAACAGATAGAAAGTACAAAGCTAGAAAAGATCAACAAAACCACAGAAAAATTCTGCTTATACCGTGGTCACATTACGACAGCTCTAAACTTTACCCTGAAATGTTAAAATCAATAAAGAGAGAAAACACCACAGAAGACATGAAACAAAAACGAGAACACAATCGAGACATTAGAAATGAGAGGCGAATATCATGTAGAGATTGGGTCAGATGGATCGGTGAAGAACAAAATACGAGTGGGAGCCGCATATAGGCGTGTTTCATAAGTTTTTCCCAATTTTCATAGCAATTTTCAATAAAAAAAATCAAATTCCAATAAATGATAACTGCATATTCAAAATCTAGGTATAGGACAATTAAGATTGTTTATTACATTAATCAATCATCATCATCATCATCATCATCATCATCATCATTAACATTGTTCTGCATTAATGCATTGTTGCTAACTGTCTGGCAGAGAAAGGATTCCTTTGCAAAAAAAATTCTATTGGCTGTTCATCAATCCACATTTGAATCGTCATGTCAATAGCATCTTTTATGGCAAAGTTGCGTCCTTTCAGTCCTACTTTAAGCGGGCTAAACAGATAAAAATCACCCGGAGAGTATGGTGGATGAGGAAGTACTGTGAACACCAAATTTGCCAGCTTCTGATGTGTAACCAAGACCGAATGTGGACGGGCGGGCGTTATCATGTAAGAAATGAAAATGGTTAAATCCAGTATCCGCCGTTCTCCTTCGATTTTCTTGCAATGCTATTTGCTCGCATCCACCCGTACTAGAATATTTTTCGTAGATCTGAATAAGAACTGTGCACAACTATATTTTTAAAGAAGAATGAATGGTCATAGATTTATTAACCATAGCTATCATATCTATGACTAATCGGCAAATGAAATGACAGAAAAGTCTAATGGTAAAAACGTTCATACAATGTGCAAATATCGGGGAAAAAACTTATTGAACAAGCCTCTCTCTATTCGTCAAAGGAGATCCAAAACAGTCTATGGATCTGCATAGCACCTGGCGTCATCCTGCAGAGCTGAAATGGCAGCAATGTTATCAGGCCTAAGTCTCTAATTTCGACATACACCGAGACCCCCAACATAGCATCACTACTAATATACATCGACTCACAATCAACGATCTGAAATCTACAGAATGTCCCACTCATGAAAAGTTCACCCCCTTACCACAACATATAACAAAAGCTCATCGACCTATCAAAGTACTATGTTAACATCATAATTCAGTTTGTTGCAGCACTGAAAAAAACGAACTGTCGACAGAGCTGCAAATGAAGCATTCGACCACATAGAACCAACATTGAACCAAACCGACATTGAATACGAGGCGATGGTGTAAGCAATAAAGAGAAGAATTAATGGAAAATAGTCAGCAATAATGGACAAAACCACCTTAAGATCATGAAAGCTTAAAGAACCAAATTCGCCAGTAAATTAGAACGATGCGACCAAACGATGATAGCACAGCTCAGAAGCGAACAGAGTCGATGGCTGGGACATTATGAAAGAAAGATTGGTGTCATTAATGGTCCCCTGTGTAGATAGTGCGTAGAAGTCGACGAAACAATCGAGCATGTCTCTAACAAAGCCTACAATAACAAATCAATCAGACGGTCCAAGAATAAATTCAACACAAAGGGATTCAAAGACATCGACAACAGCCCAAATTACCACAACATCTGCTATTTCATCAGAGATATCAGAGAGAAGAAGTTGGCTTAGTAGACGAGTGGAAACAAAAAAAGATGCTTCAACTTTTGTAAACTATAAAAATCAAAACAAAAATCTATATTGAGAACAGACAGTAATTCAGAACAGCTGCCTGGAAAGTGTGTTGGATTCATACATGGTGCAATTCTCACTTAAAATTTACCAAATATAGCACAATCAAGATAATTTTAAAACATGTTTCTCAAGGATGCCATGTAGTTAATTTTTTTAATGAAAAAAATGGTAATCCAGGTGTTCAACAGTCAGCAATATATTGGAAATAATAAAATAAATTAAATCCCATCTAAATGCAAAAATAACATTTGAAATATTAAAATTCAAACTAAAGAATGGTGGAAGTTTTGGAAAATAACATACAAAACAAGATATAATTTATTTAAACCTTTTGATATCTACTTTCACAGCTAGTGTTGGAACTACAAGGTTGCACGACAAAAATTGACAAATTATTATCTCGTACTGTGCAGAGTACACAAGACTAAAATTGTTTTAATTTTCTTTACGCATTATCTAGGTGCGTACACCAAACACAAAGCTTTCATCTAGTAAATCTACAGACTATCATCAACTTGAAATTGAAGAATTGTTTAGTAAGTAGATAGTACTACCGACAAAAATGTGCTAAGTTTGATTTAGTACGGCTATTTGAAAGGTGCTTGCAGCTAGTCATGGCGTGAATCAGCAATTGGCTACTAATTGAGTCAAGTACTAAAAGTTTATCACAATACCTAATCAATAATATTATGAATTGAAACAGCTGACTGGGTTACATACATGAGAAACATTGACAATGTCATACACGGCTTGAAAATTAAAATGTCTTATTATAGAAAAATTATTAAAATGAATCTTAAAATAAACTACAAACATAGAAGTGGGGTGACCCGTTACTTATGCTCAAAATGTTAATTGCAAGTGACGGAGAGCCTCCACAGCCCCCAATATTTAACATAGATAGCTGATCTTATCTCACCCATGTACGATTTCCAATTCATATGACATTTTAGCGCTGTTGTTTGTTTAGTACGTCAGGTTTCATATGTCAAGAGAATCTTCAGTGATTAAAATTGCTGAATTTGTGACAGTTCGAACCCCATCCATTATGCTTGTCTTTTACATTTATTTTAGAAAATAAATGTTGCTCCTATGCCAATATTATGTGTTGCAGATGGACAAAAAAGTGATTTTCATACAATATATTGTTGTTACATTGCCTGGAATATTTCAGAAATGGCCAAATTTAGGCAGAAATATTTTCGTAACTTTTTAGGGGAGAATGAAAGTTTTCACTTTTTTTCTAAATGGCAAAAATAAATTATTATTAAAATTTGGCTCATAGGTTGCATCCTATGGACAAAAATCTATATTTTCAAAAACACGAAATAAATGTGATAGAATACCAAATTTCATTCGTTTAAAGCGTTTTCGAGTGATTTCCGATTTTCGTCAGTGTAAATACCTGACGATACAATCAGAGACAGCCAGCGCTCTCACCTTTGCACCGTTGACAATCAAAAACTCGCAGGCTGCTAACGAGCCGCTCTCCACCGCTTTAATCAAGGGCGTCTTTCCATCCACATCGGGGCTGATCCAGTTGACGTCCGCGCCCAATGCAAGGCACTGCAACATGAGCGGCAGACGGCGAGCATCCGCGGCCAGATAAAGAAGTCGACTGGGATTGGTTTGCAAAAGGTTGGAGATCTCATTCGGACTTACTAAAACCAAAGTATTGGGACGTCGAGTTAGAAACAAATGGCACCAGTTGTCAACATTAGGAATGTGTTTCACAGTCAAACAATTTTGATATTCTGACATTCAATTTGATGTTGATAAAAAATGTTGGCCTGCCCACCTATGATCCTCGAGACTTGTGGTCTCCAAAGTGAACATTTCAGGAGCGCATATTGAAGATTTTTTAACCATAGAAGAATGAATGCATATAAAATAACTGAAAATGTTTAGAGGAGGTGGATCGTCAGGAAGTCAGTTCCGCCTGATACTAAATAAAATAAACACAACTCGTTCCAAGTTTTTTCTGCAACATGTTTCGTAGTACATTCTACATCATCAGAGAGTAAACTAATTTGTACATAAAATAATTATTAAAAAGGAAAGAAAATAAACTAATTGGTTAAAGCGTTAATCTCCACAATTTACTGTCTGATGATGTAAAGTGTACTACGAAGCATGTTCAAAATAAAAACTTGGAACCAGATGTATTTATTGTATTTTATTTGTGTTCCCTACGACAACAACTACCTATAGAATATGATTCGGTATAACTTACATCCAGCAATGGGACTGCTCAATGTCGATGGCGACACTTCCGTCGACGCTTTCGAAGAGCCTCCAATGTCAGATATGCTACCCAAACTAACCGAGTCCAAGGTATCACAAGATGCTGCAAGCCCGTTGTTCACATTCTCTGGACCAATCAAAGTGGAGGGACGACACAATTCCATTGGATCGGGAAATGGCGGGCCCACCCAGCGACGTTCTACGTATTTTCCGCGCAACCAATTCATTCTGGACTCACGACTAGAGTGCGTCGTCGGTCGCTCAAAGTCGCCACTGTTCTGGGCAGTGACGTTGCCTTCAAACACAGAGTTGGCCACTCTGTTTCCCAGCTGTCGCATCACGCGCAATATTTCTGGATCCCAGTTGTCCAGGGTGATGGAACGAACACGGGACACCTGGATATCAAATCAATTCAAATATCTATATCACCATTGGTTAGAATTTTATGTGCATTTTATAGGTAAAAAAGAAACAATTAAACAACATGGATAAATATGATGCACAATTTTAGTTTATTTAAAACTTGCAAAATAAAATAGTGACAGTTAGCTGAAAGCCATTTCCGGATTAGACAATCTACTTTATTTTCACAATCTAATCTAGGTATTCAACTACGGTTCTGTAATTCAATCAAAAAAGAATACTGTGGAAACTTTATGATGAGAACAATGCTTAGGTTTAGCGATGCCGTTTATGAAAATGAGGTGATATCCCAGAAAATGTGAACCATCTGATTGTAACTAAGCAAATATTATGAAACTCATTAGGTCAGAATCGATCAAATAAAAAAATATCAAGTTTCAATAATTTATATACAAAAATTAAGTTAGTCGTATTATTTAAAATTAGTTCGGCAATATGAAGTCTCATATAATGTCACAAAATGGATGTTACATTTCAAGATTTAAATTAATTAATCAAAAGGTGTCTTACACTGATCTAAACTTCCGATAAAATAAATTATTATTCACATAAATTAATAATAAGTAAGCTTACAGTCTGCCTGTCAATTTACGAAACTGATCTGTCTTAGGTTACAAAGTTGAACCATAGCCACATAGATCCTACACTAACAATGGCTACATCAAATTTCAGTAAAATGATTCTGAGTTCAATTTAAAGTCTGATGTCGCACTAATGAACACCCTCCCTGTAAATCGAAAGATAACCCCAACAAGTTTTCGTAGACAGTGCACACAGAGCACACACACACACACACAGAGAACAAATGCATCATCTACATCCAAACTGAATAATCAGCTAGGTACCTACCGAAATTATAGGCAGTACATGCATGTGTATTATCTAGCTCTATTATGATGATGTCAATGCTGCTAATGTTGTCAAAGCATATAGCCAGACAATTAGATAATGTGCTCGATAGTACATACAGTTTAAGTAAGATGAGAAAAGTAAAAGTAGAGAAGAATAAAATATTATTACACCTCCCTCCAATAGTTATGGTGTTGACATTAGATACAATGTGTTGTGTGCTAGTTACAATTCTCTCCGATCTCAGCATCAAATAATAACTATTCCTACGTCTGTTTATAATATGGATGCAATTTGTCCAAGTTCAAGGATTTTAGGGATATTGTTCAGCTACATAAGAAATGGAACATAGTCAAGGAAACAAAGCAACAGAAAATAAGAAGAGTACCGAATAATCTGTATTTAACTTGCGGTCAGGCCCTTCTAACAAGACTAGCAACACTGAAGCCTCCCAACACAGTTGATCCAGTACCCAGCAATGAGCAAAAGCAGGGGCGGCAGGTTGTAAGAAAACACATGATCAGGGAGAAAAACTCCAAAAACTTGTTTTAATATTCTTTAATTATAAATAGATCTACACATTCCATAGTAATTGTATTGTTTATTTCAATTTTGTTTCATCATTACAATGCCAGAAGTGCTCTATTTGCATACCACCCCCAGTAGTTTAAATTACAGCATCACTAAATATTAACCTGAATTCGTGCTATTTGTTGCATTTCATCTCATAATACACAACACAAACTACCATAACAAATACTAATCTTAACGCTAGAAAATCGAATTTTTTGCCATACACAATAAAACTCTAAAAGGAAACGAAAATCAAATTGGGGACACACATCAGATTTATTAGCCACTTCTCCAAAACTGTGCTTACAGCAGAGCAATTTGTACATATTTAATTGAAAACAATATCTAGAACTTTTAACCAAGATTCAAAGATAAATTTAACGCAATTTTAATTGCATATTTGTCATTTTTGCCAAGTTCACCAACCTAGAAAGGTTTTCTTTGTATTATTTTATAAATAAATAAATTAAACTTAAATCGATATACCTCAGATGTTCTTTTGTTCAATATTATTGCTCCAATAACCCTCTAAAAGAAAAAATTAACAAAACCAAATAGTGGCATACCTGAACTCCAAAATTGCGATGAACAGCTGAACACTCTGTACACAACAGGACTCCCAGATTAATCGAGGACCATTTTGGTTGAACAGTAGAACAGTCGGCGCACACCTCATTGCCCCGAATATTCAACAAGGACTTAGCATACTGCGCCTTCCTCTTGTCATATTCACGAGACATTTGCTGTGTTTTAGTGGACGGATCCAGGCTCGTAGTGCTACTGGCACTATCAGAGCCTGGCTGTCCTTTAGGGTCTCCAGTGCCACCACCACTCATGGCATTTAGGTCGGACGGACCAACTGAAGAAATAGAAGTTGATCGCAGAGTATTCATTTGTGATGACATTCCAGCCTGTAGCGCTGTAATCCACTGTGTCAGCTCAGCCTGAAATTGAAATACAATAGAAATCCGATTGTTCATCCATCATCTAATTCATAGAAAACAAAAAGATGTCACAAGAACTTAACGTAATAATATGTCAAGGTGGAAACAATTACACCATCTTTGTGTTAATCTTATTTAAATTCTGACAACTTAATCTGCTTAACGATGATCACAAATTATATCATGCGCAAATTACTACATTTCAGTCTAAATCATTTACAAAGTCCCGCAATAAGAGCAGGGTAGGTATAATACCACATACGTTTAATTTCCACTGATATTCGTGAATAATATAACATGTTTTACCCATAGTCCACTCTAGTTGGTAGAATTGAATCATATCATGAATTGATTTCCAACTAACTATATTTTAACACGATAACTACCAACCTACAGACAGACATAGATATAAATAAATGAAGAAAATTAAATTAAACATAAGATGGATAGAACTTCGTAAGATTACCTGAGACTCAGCCTGGAGGATATGAACACGTCCAGGCACAAGTACTTCAAAACAAAATCTCCTTTCCGTGCCATCCACTAGAGGACGGGCAGTGCAAATTCTCAGATCGGATTCTAACAGTGTCCACTTCTCATCCCGGTGACGAGGAAGACAGTAGACTAACTGATTGTTTTCTATCAGAAACCATTTCCGCACCCAAGGACGAAAACTTTTCTTTCCACTCTTCTTGAAAAGGTAACCTTCGATGCGAGCGTTACCTGTAGGTGAAGATCCTGTTGGAGTCAGACCCTGGACTTGGTTGGCTAAAATAGAAATGATGGAGACAGACCCTTGACTTGGTTGGCTAAAATAGAAATGATGGGGACAGACCCTGGACTTGGTTGGCTAAAATAGAAATGATGGAGACAGACCCTGGACTTGGTTGGCTAAAATAGCAGATGATGGAGACAGATCCTGGACTTGGTTGGGTAATATACCGCCATCCAACCCTATCCCTACAAGTGTATTTAAGGCAGTCAGATACCGGGGTGGTCGTCGCTCAATTGATGAAAATTGATATATCATTCTACAAATAATATTATGATTTAAATTATTTTAATAAACTCAGTACAACGTGGATTTATGGGACACAAACTAGCCTTTGGAACGACATATCTCAAAAACTACATGACCTATCTAGATACAGTTTTCAGCAAAAGGGGGCCTTGGCCTATACTACAACACAGGAAAATATTTGATAAATAGGGGCCTTTTGGGCTAATCTTTTTTTCTTATTGTGACGGACAACGCTCCAGTATTTACTATAGGGATTATCACTATCAATTATATTAATTAATTTGTAAATTAATGTGGGAGGTGCCTTCCGGGCATTTTAATCACACAACCATTGTTGTTTCCATAATGTGCTCAATGTATATTTTACCAGATGAACGCTAATTTCATAGTCTAAAATTGATTTTAATGAAATTTTGTTACTAGACTAATTTTTGGGTGGGGAATCAGAATCTGCTATCAGATTTCATGTCAAGTATCCAGTATTGCCAGTATGATATATGCGTATATTACATTAAAATGCCATACTTTAAAGAAATAATTGATGGATTTGGATAATATAATATCAACTAAATCTACATTATTAGTCTAAACAAAATTGTTACTTTTATCTAGCATAAATATTTCCATTGTTGAAACGTATTACTACTGTTTCAAAATGTATTGTTTAAAACTAAGTGTAAGTGACAATCCACGATTTATGTCACATGCCTAAAGATGCAATCAACAATTTAGCCAGTGAAAATTGCCTGTGTGATAGTAGATTATTCTCTAGCTAAATTACAATCTGATGAAGCAAAGTGGCCGAATGTTTTTATATTATTGTGTTCCAAATTAGGTACACTGGATGTCGAGTAAATAGAAATCAAGAAGATTAGAGATCAGTTAAGACTATGATTAAATAACCCAGTGTGTCGAGTAAATAGACATCATCATCGGTGTATAATCTGAACACGTAATTTTATGAACCTGCATTTTAAGGTGAACATTACTCAGAACCTGTTAGAGCTATCACAACTGAACTTTATATTTTATTGTCAAATATGAAGGGAAACAACCATGAAAAATGTCAAAATATTTAGTCATGTTTTACAGAGCCTATTGAAGTGGCTTGGTTAAAGTTAATTAACAGATAGGTAGACCAATGCATACACAAAAAGTGAAATGTTTGGATTAGGACTGGCTTTCTAAATCAAAATAGATGAAACTAATTTATTGTAAAAAAACAACGGAAACAAAAGACAGTAAAAAAACAATGTTTGGTACCTAATCGATGATGAAAGCGCAAATAAAGAACGGAAACAAGATTTTGTGTTTTGCATATTTGATACGGTTAAAATTAATTAACAGATAGGTAGATCAATGTATACATGAAAAGTGAAATGCTTTGATTAGGAATGGCTTTCTAAATCAAAATAAATGAAAATACTTTATTGTAAAAAACGGAAACAAGAGATTTTTTTTAAATGTATGAATGGTATCTAATTGATGAAGAAAGCGAAAAACAAAGTTTTGTATATTTGAAATGGTTAAAGCTAATTAACAGATAGGTAGATCAATGCATATATAAAAAGTGAAATAAAAACTCTATTATATAATTAGAAAAAACATAACTTCAACTTCATTATGTCTGTAAATAAATACCTCCTTTTTATTTTTTATGTATGCAATGATCTACCTATCTTGCTAATTAACTTGAAACATACCCAATAGACAAAACACATACAAAACCTTGTTTCCGATTTTGCGCTTTGATCATCCATTGTTTTTACTTTCACTTGTATATAAAAGTTATTGCCGGATTAAACTTTAAAATACAACATAAAAGTGAAGTTTTAATTGAAAAAAATTAGATAAATGAATTATCATTATGTAAATAATGTTAATATTATTGAACAAAAGTAAATAAAACAGTATACTAGATGATATCAACGTACTAAAAGTAAAATACATAAATGCAAATGGTAAAAAAATAGAGTGGCCTAATTAAGAGGCTTATATAGCCGGCCTCCTTGTGGAGTAAATATGACAAAAATGCTATTAAAGTTCGAATAATTTGGAAAAATCCTAGAATCTAAAGCACACACAAATTTCCAACTAATAATGGCATCAAAGATAAAACAGTCCCGAATCACCCCCCCCCCCTCTCCCGTGATAGGGTTAATCAACATTCTTTAACTGTAAAGATTCAGATTCGTTTTAGTTATCTACATTAAGCCAGAAACCAAATTTATAGTTATTTGTACTGTAATATACAAATATGGTAAAATATTCCATTAATAAGCTATATCGTTCAGCTACAAAATCATAAATGTTCAAGTACATTCCAATGAATTTGGTTTGTATGGCTTTATTTCAACCCAACAAAAAGCATAGTATAAAACTGTGGATTCTAAATGAGTATAATATTTTGAAAACGTTTTTACTTCGATAGGTGCATTCTTGTTTGGTTAACTGTTGATCAAGACAACGACAGATGTGCCAAAGAAAATCAGCTCCCGCCTCTTGACAGCAGACAGAAGTTCTTTCTTAACATTCAGCGTATCGAGGATATTTTGATTGCTACGTTTTTCAGTCACTCTCATCATTCTTCTGAAAAAGTACATCTCTGCCGCTTCTATTCTTTCCACGTCTTTCTTCTTTTTAGCGTCCAAGCTTCGGCTCCATACGTTGGAATTCTACATGTCAGTGCTTTCACCAATTTCACTTTCACAGAGTTTCATATTATCAGTATCTTTCCAAATGGCTGTTAACTGATGGCACTTCTCTTTCGCCATTCCAATTCTTACACGAACATCTGAGCAATCTTCATCGCCCTTCTTAATCGATCCTAAGTATTTAAACTTATTACTTATAATAGGGTAACTAAACTTTAACTGTTTCCCTGATTAAAAGTAGATCAATTCGTTATTTAACTCTAGATAACAATCCCGTTAGTTTTTTATCAATTCATTAGTTCACTCAATCAAAATCCAATAAAAAGATAACGCCACAAGATTCTACTGAAGATTACCATTTGGCGTTGTCAATAAATATCGAAAAATATTTCAAATAGTAACAAACTCGGTGTTTTTATGATTTTTAATATACATTTATAAATAAGAAACTTATTTTCATATTCTATTTTAAAAATATAATAATGATCATTTTTGTTAACAAAAAAACTTTAAAAAAAACACCAACTACCCTAGTTTTATTAAAAACTATTCTCCAAGTGGAACCATAACATGCAACTAGCCGTCTATAGAAAGGTTTAAATGGATGATTCTATGCATTTTGTGCCAATTCTTGCATGATCAATGTAGAATTTGTAGGTAGGTTTAGGTGTAGAATTAATTACTTGCGACTGTAACTCGTACCCATATATACATTACACATGTTTATCATCATGATCAGTAATGACTATAAACACGAAACAGAAGATAATAAACAAAATGAAAAACAGATTATAAAAAACCACAATGTTTATTTGGAGTAAGAAAAAATTATAACAAACTAATTAACCAACGATCTTTCAAACCTCCGTTCATGATCATGGTACAAAGTGAAATAAATAGAACAAAAAAGATAAATAACTAAGAAGAGACAACGGGAAGCAAAAGTTACCTAATATTTATTAATAGATTGGATAATATTGTTAGCTAGAGAGGTGTACATATTATTGAAGAAACCATTATTTAAGTTCAGAGAGTTTTGATTCTGTTTAATAAAAACAGATTCTAAAACCGTCTAATTTTCAGATCACTACCTCTGCTTTATAAATGTAGTGATCTGAAAATTAGGCGGTTTTAGAATCTGCTTTTATTAAACGTAATCAAAACTCTCTGAACTTAAATAATGGTTTCTTCAATAATATGTACACCTCTCTTGCCAACAATATTATCCAATCTATAAATATTCGCTAACCTTTGCTTCCCACTGTGCTTATTAGCTATTTATCTTTGTTTGTTTAATTTAATTTTACTTTGTACCGACCATGATTATGTACCAAGAGGTTCGAAAGCTAGTTTTTCTCCAAATAAACATTGTGTTTTTTATTTACTTTTATATTTTCACAGTGAAAGTACTGTTTTTACCAAACGGGTATACTTTGATAAATTTATTTATATTACTCGCTAATGATGGCCCAGGACAGCTGTTTCGGCCAAAATATTATACACCCTATCATTATTTCACTTTTATAATTACCTACACATACCAGCATTGCTCTAAAAGTAAAGTTTATAAAATGGTTGTAAGAAAGGTATATAGGTGGTATTGATTATTTAAAAAAATGCAAAGTAAATCCAAACAATAACGGTCAATATGTAGGTGCAACTTAAATTATTGACACGATTTCCCGAACTAAAAAGAAGAGAAATAGAGCTAAGCACGAGTAATTAAATGTTAAAGTAGCCAAATTATTATCGATCTTATAATGAATAAATCAAGGCCGCATGTCTGTTGGTTGGACTACGACTACTTTACATATTGCTTTTCGATATCTAGTTTCATAAACACAGACTCTTAAAATGATTGACTAATGAACAGAAGATTTAAATTATGAGTACTTATCATCCAAAATAAAAAAAATAGAAGAGATGTACCTAATGATGTCATTATTAGGGTGTCAGATTATACCTAGAGAATACGTAGAGAAAATGGATCTAATTTGTGAGTGACTTGAAGAAAATGAGTCTAGTTGGTGAATAAAGTGAAGAAGAGTTTAATTGTTACATAATAGTACATTATACCACAAGTGACCACTGAAAGTTTTTCGCCATGCTACGAAGGCCAAATGAAAAATCTATCACGAGTGTTGAAAAGCTTTCAGTAGGTCAGTGCTTTTCTGCACCTTTTTACCAGTTTTGAGTGCCGAGCTTAGTACAACTCACAAGCGCTTATAATTAAATGCACTGCATATAGAAATGTACTACGTTAAATAATAACTAACTTATTGTGAAGTGAACAACCGGATATTGCATCATCAATTAATTAACATATACAGTATCGGTCAAAAGAAACGCCGCCCCTGCTTTTTTACTTTTTTAATTTGATTATATTTTTATTTCATGTTACCAGAAATGTTTATTGTTTTGACTTATCATCATCATTCAAGCATCGTCGTTGTCGGCGTTTGCAAGTCCGCGAAACATGTCTCGCACCACGAATCTCCAG
>JAUYWI010071421.1:0-25735 GCA_034780595.1 Parotoplana pacifica | reverse complement strand
GATTGGAATTTCCAGTTTCATTTTATCTGTGTTAATTGTAATAAATAATATTGTTTCTTGAAGTGTAACCTTACTTAAGTAGAACTTTAAAAAAAGAACCTTTAAAAAGTTATGTTTTCTCTAGTCATACTTACTATTTAGGGCATCAATATTCAATTTCAAAGTAGATGCATGTGCATTTGTGTATCTGGCTGGCTATGTGAATGCCAATCAATCATTAGGTATTTAATTTCTATCCCCACTAAATTTGATAAGGTAGTTTCAATACTACAACTAATACTTTTTTGGTTGCTATGGTATCCATTTAGAGCTTATCAACCAAAATTTGATATATTTGGAAATATGTGGTGTTGATATGGTAGTTTTAATGAACCTAATAGTTGTTTTGATAATTTGCTATGGTAACTGAACACCTATCAGAATTAATGTATTGAAAAATATTTAACTTTCAATAACAATACCTATATTTGGTGTCTTTCCAAAACCAAAATACTATAATGATTCTTTTAATTTTGTGTTCAGTAGATTGTCATTCTTAATAAATGTGCTAAAGCCTGGTTCACAATGCTCTGTGTACACAGGCATGTGTTTATACAGAAATATTTCCTTGTGTAACACAGACCAACATTTGGATTCACAATGCTCTGGGTATACACATATGTATTTTCAATAAAATAATTAGTTCTCCACTCAATGAGCTTAATATACTATATTTGGAACAATAATGTGTACATACTATTATTTTAAAATATGGTGTTGTCATGAACTATTGCTGTAATTGCTGATGTGGCAATGTATTCCATTTATCAGCTTGCTAAAAAATGTTGACAACCTCAATGTTAGTGGATATGAGTTAATATGAAAATCATATTCCCTATCTCAGTGAAAATGATCCAGAAATGTACTTTAAGTATATGAGGATGTCACCAGGAAGGTTCTGGCAATTGCTGAACTTGGTAAAAGATGATCTTCCAAAATGCAGTCAACACAATCTGGTGTCAACAGAAGAAAGATTAACAATTACTATCATGTTTCTTGTAACTGGTTGTTCACAACAAGAACTATCATTTAGATTCCAATGTGGATGCTCTACTATTTTATCTATTGTGTCAGAGACATGCCATATTTTGTGGGATAAGCTGTCTCCTACATATATATTTAACATCAACAGACAGTAATACTTAGCATGGTATTGCAAAAGAATTTTGGCAATATCGGAATTTTCCTAATTGTATTGGTAGCATTGATGGAAAAAAATATTTTATGATCCAATGTCAAAAATTATCTGGCTCTATGTATTACAACTATAAAGGTCATTTCAGTTACTTAGTTTTGACCCTGTGTGACACCTATATTGACAATAGTAACCAAGGATGGGAAGGAGATGCTAGTGTATTCAGTAGATCAACTCTGTTTCAATATTTGGAAAATGCTCTATTGGATATTCCAGAGCCAACTAAAATTGCCAATACCGATACAACCCTACCCCTTGTGATTGTTGGAGATGAAGCCTTCCGCTTGAAATCTTATTTGATGAGACCTTTCCCAGGAAGAGGTAGACAATGGTTGCCACATATTCAGTATATTTTTAATTATCGATTGTCTAGAGCGCGCAGGATAATTGAAAACTGCTTTGGTATTCTAGTAGCCCTATGGCGGATATTTAATCGCCCAATCAACACTGACGTTATTAACTGCGAACGTTATATTAGGGCAGCTATGGTTCTCCACAATTTTCGAGGCTCTGCCTCCTTGTCAAGGAGGCAGAGCCTCGAAAATTTACAAAATAAAAATACCAGCAGCTAAGGCTTATTTTATTTTATTTTTATTAATATTCAAACATGCTGCAGAAGGCAAACTTTAACTTTAAATCATAATATTTCAGTTTTCCTACTGTAGTTAATATTTACTTCTTATTCGGTTAATTACGTACAAAAAAAAGCTAGAAAATGTCCGTCTAATTCCTTGCCTATTTCCCGCCTGCTTGTCTACTGATATTACCCAATTAGGAAGAAAAAGTTGGATTTATTCAACTATGCTGTACTTACTGACACATAATACATATATATTTTTATAATATTTGTTTTCGACATAACATATACATACATAGATTCCTTCTCTAATAAAAACCAAAAGATTAGGCAAAATTTTTATTCAGATATGTTTCAACATTTGACATGACATCATCAGTGAATGATTATTTACAAATACACAACAAGTTTTTTTAAAAAGGCGGACACAATAATTATGCATTAACAATAAAATTACATAAACAAAATTTATTGACAAATGTCGGAGAAATGATGCACCTTGATTGCCTAATGCAATGGACTGAAATGTTTACAAGACACGAAAAGTGTTTTTTTAAAAAGCGGACACAATAAATATTTACAGATTATTTGATGCACCCTGATTGTCTAATACCAAAAATATCAACATTGTGGCTATTATATAAATGTAATTGGAAGAAATACATGCAATATTTTTGTAGATCTACCAGAACTAGTAATAGTAAATCTGGTGATTAAAATAGTTAATGTCCTGGGACAATTGACAGTATTATAAGTGATAGAATGTGGTGTAACAATTGGATTATTCTTACAAAATCTATCATTATAAGTTTGGTGAATGCGAAAATGCTCCCTATGGTTTCTGACCAATATCTAAACAAATTCGTTTAATTTATGGACAACTAAACTGACTATCATTGAAAATCCAATATATCCGAAAATGACAAGATAAAATTATTTTCTAAAGTGATACAAACAGAACCTATACACAAATACCTCGACATTCTACTGTCACCAAAAAAGTATATATACAATGCTTGACGATGAATCTTATTTTGTATTAATGCCAAATTATATTAATAACACAGATACAGACCACATCCACGAACTACCAATGAAACTGGATTTCAAAACAAAACAACACAAGAATGGAACAGCTGGATCAAGACAAACATACTACATTTGACCCAAGTACCCATGGAACAAGAAGAAAATACAATCTGGAACCGCACATTACTAAAAACCAAAGCCAAGTTAGAAATGGACTTTCTTCGTCCACTAAACAGTGTATTTGTAAACAACTATACCAAAAAACAATGTTTTCCTTTTCAAAAAGACAATGAAAAAGAAATTACATTAGACATGATATTTTCTGTATCTAAGTATTTAAAAATGGAGACCAAGTATTAAATATCCAAATAGATAATGGAACACTCCTCATTATGGGAGAAACAAATTTTAACAAAGACTATCGACATGGTATCCCAACAAATATAAACAAGCAAGAGTAAATTGTAGGTACATATAGATTGAACAATCCAAGATATGATAATAAAAGAAATTCAAGACCTAAAAGTTGTCTATTTATGAATTAAAAGAACAAATTAGAAACAAAGATGAAATAGGCACTAATCTTAAAGATGTAAAGAAATGTAAAGAAATTGTGATTCTAAAATCAGACAAAAATTTAAAAAGACATTGTTGATACGGAAGGGTTAGTTCATTTTTTATTGCCCATTTATTAATAAAAGATCGTTTTTCACTATACTCTAAAAGGCTCTAATGTTACATCTAGTCGTTTGTAATTATAAAAAACTATGCTGTCATTCTATAATATTGTATAGAGTCAAACATGAGAAAAAATTACACTTCTGGATTCATCCCACACGGGCGAATCTGGAAAGGAAGTAAAAGGCTTGTATTTTATCAATAATAGCATGTACTTACATAATAAAGGACGTTTTGTAATATAAAATGCATTCATTCTGAACCTAATATTGTATAGAGTCAAACATTATAAAACATTACATTCCCATATTCGCCCCATTCAGGTATTTATCTTGTATATATCTTTAAATAGACTTATTACTATTATTGTTGGACAAAATTAGTTATGGCTACGTGCGTTTAAACTTTTTTATTTGTTTATATCAAATTTTGTTTAGGTACATATCTATAAAATGTAGATTAGAACTAAAGAATAAAATAATAAAGTATTCTTTTTGCCACGATGTACCTCTACAGTTTACTATATGATTACATTTTTAAATAAATTTGCTTAAAATCATAATTAAAACACTGAAATTATTGGTTTAAATTGAAATTTCCGTAAAATAGGTCAATTTAAAAAAAAAGAAAAAATGTTTTGTTTTAATTCATTAGTAAAATATACATATCTTGACCTATTTCTTGTCCAGGGTGTTGCCAGCTGATCGCTAAGTACAGGAAATCGTTGAAGTTAGGAATAATGTCAAAGAAAACGTTAAATAATGGTAAGAATAAGATTAATATATTTAATTAGCACATATTTTACCGATCTAATTATTATTTAGTCTTTTTTTTATTTTGAAGTATATGTATTTAGCAGATTTGAATAAAAACATGAGAATATATTTCAGAATTGCCCTGTGCATAATCAAGAATTTTTAATAGATGATATTTATAAGATCTTAGGCAGAGAAAATATAGTTAAAATTTCAGATTTCATGTCCAAGTGTAGGAAACATTGTAATATTCAAATTTACAAAGTTAACTATGAAAATAAGCTGTTTTAAACTATGTTTTCAATAAAAAAACAAGTCACTTTTAAATTTATAGCTCATATTTTTCATTAGTATATAGTAATACTAATAAGAACAAATTTATAAGATCATAAAATGGAACAGGTGCAAGTTTTTAATGGAACAGGTGCAAGTTTTTAATGGAACAATTATATCTTAGGCATAGATATTTTGGAGGAAAAAGTCTGTGTCATAGTCAACCAACTTGTTGATATTCAAACTAGTTGAAGGATAAGGGTAGTAGCTCCAAGGCTGGTAGGCACTCATCACAACAATTATAGCCTATTTAGTATATAATTTTAATCTGGGCCAATTTAGGGAATATTTTCCCTTGCAGACCAGCAGTGTAAAATTCACACAGAAGCCATTTAAATCTCCATAGAAGTCTTTAAAATCTACAAAAGCCATTTTGTAGAGGCCTAAACAGTTTGCTATAGATGAATTTGTAAAAGGTAGTAGTTTTGGGTCTGTCTAGATAAATTTAGTTTTTAGTGGACTATTACAATTATAATATTACAAAAATATCCACATGATTTCATAAAATACTCTAATTGCAAAAATAATAAAGTCAAGTTAGTTACATGCAGTATCTATATTCAACATTTAAAATGAATTTGCAGCTAATAGATATTTGTTGACTTCTCAAACAATCAATGATCCTACAACTAAAATAACTGTATTAGGTATCTTAGGCCATTGACATTGAATTGGTTATGGCTGAATACAGCTAGCATTGAATACTAATAGAAATTTGATTTTATGAAATTTATTATAGTTTACTAAAGTTTTATATTATAAAATATATGCCATTTAGTATATTCTATCTACCAGCCAGCCTTAATATGATTAAAAATATGCTTAGTATGTCTTTTAATATTCAGACTTAACAGAAAATGAAACTATTTTTTTTATAAATATTAATGAACTAAAACACTAATGCTTATTTTATTAATGAGGCATTACTTTTGCCAAACCCTGTATATAAAAGAACATTTACACTATTTATAATTACATACAATAATTATCTATAATTTTTCCAAAAGCTATACTAAGACTAAAGCCAGTATTCCCAAACTGTACTCATGCTCTTCAGTAGCATTTTGGAATATAAGCCTAATAATAACACTACATGTGACAGGATTTTTTTCTGGGGAAAATATTATGATAAATGTATATGACCAGATTAAATAATATGTAGTTTCCATATCTAGCATAATGTAAGTATGTCAACAATGAATATAATATACACTGTCTCTTGATAGTTGCTTGATATTTCCCTGAGGCATTGTATCATACAATTACCAGCTACATCAAGCTCAGATTACAGTTATCAGTCAACCATGATATTACATCACACAATATGCAGCCAACTCCCTAATTTCTGTTTGTCACTTGGCTCAAACCATGTGCTCAGTCCTGATAGGAAGAAATATTCATTATAATAGATCAATAACATATCAGTAAAATTAAATGAAGGTGCATATCTAAAGTTTCAGATTGTAGAAAACATCATTATTTAAGCATTCACCATGGTGATGCAACAGTGTTTAAATGATCCTAATAGCTTCTGCTATACTGGTAAACACACATTTAAGGACTATCAAATTTCTTTGACTCCATTAATTCATGCTAGGTACAAAGACTATTTAAAATGAAGCTTGGTGATCAGGATAAACCTTTTGCCCCTCATATAGTCTGCATGAAATGCTCCTCTAACCTTTCTATGTGGTCTTCAGGAAAACACCAGCATCTACCATTCAGTACCCCCAATGTATTGGTGTGAGCAGCATGATCATCATACTGATTGTTATTTCTGCTTAACTAAAGTTACAGGTTTCAACAAGAAAACTTCAAAGAATATTTTCTACCATGATTTGAATTCTGCAGTACCTTATGAAGAAAATTAGGAAGCTCTAAAACCTAGAAATTGGCCAATTGCTCCAAGTGAACCATCAACTGAATCATAAGATACAGCAGATAAACAGCAAGTTGACAGAAAAGATGAATCAATGAAGATTAACCAAGTACAACTGGATCACTTTGTTAGAAAGCTAGGTTTATCAAAAAGGGATGCTTGTTTAGCTAATCACTGTTGAAGGAGTTTGGTGTTCTTGAGAATGGTACCAAATTTAATGCACATTATATAGAGAGGGATCATGTGTATATTGAATTCTTTGACATGAATAATGAAAATAACTTGGTTTACTGCTCAATATCCCTGGTCTTCTTCCCCAGCTTGGCCTTAAAGTGAATGTACAGTCTGACTGGTGGCTCTTCATTGATGGCAGTGTTACAAGTATAAAAGCTGTGTTGATTCATGTAGAGAACAAATATTCTGGAATACCTGTTGCTTACTCCATAAAGTATGATGCCTTGAAGCTTATCTTTGACCTCATCAAGTGTGTCCAGTACCTCTGGAAAGTATGTAGTGACCTGAAGGTGATTGCAATGTTTATGGGAATGCAAAGTGGATGTACCAAGTTGTTTCATATGTGAATGGAACAGTAGGTCTATAGATGAACACTACAGAAGATATGAATGGCCTGGTCAAAAGAGTGTTCAGAATTTCAATCTTGTGCCTTTTGACAAGATTATGCTGCCACCTGTACATATAAAACTTGGTCTCTTCAAGAATTTTCTGAAAGCACTGGATAACAATGGTGAAGTAATGTATCTAAAAAAATCTTCCCTTGAATCTCAGATGCAAAGCTGAAGGAAGGTATTTTTGTTGGTCGAGACACAACGAAACTGATGAATAATGATACATTCAAGGATGCACTGAACCCATTTGAAAGACATGCATGGGAAACTCTTTTGGATACATCCAGAATTTCTTAGGTAAGTTATTGTTATACCTATAGGTAATATTTCAGTACATAGTGTATATTTTGTAATGTTGTTTTCTTGGAGCTGGAGCAACTGTTCAGCATAATGAGTTTTTATTAGAAATATAGTTGAAAAGTATATATAGAACAGAAGAGCCTTTGGTATTAAAACTGTGGACCAATTTTAGAACCCTCTTGTTGGGTGTACATAATACCCATATTTCAAAATAATCTAATACCAATTACATATTTTAGAGAAACACCCCAGACTTCATTGATGCCTTCAAGGAGATGTAGTTGAATATGTCACTGAAAACCACTGCCTGAGAGATCACCTTGACCTTTTCCCTCAGAATTTGGGTAATGTGACTGTTGAACATGGAGAGAGGTTTCATCAAACCATCAGTGCCATAGAAAGTAGATATTAAGGCAGAGCTTATGAAAGAATGTTGTCAGATTTCTGCTGGTATCTGAATACACCATGATTATGACTCATCTTATACAGACATTCTTACTTATATTTATTTTTACTATACCTTATCACACATTATATGATATATTTGTGGCAATTTCAGAATGACTATTTGAATGCCTTTTAATTGTGTTTTGTAAAAAAAGATTGATGCAGAATAATGTACATATTGTATAATAAGAAATAAAAAGAAAATATGTAATGGCAAAAATGAATATACTTTTCAGAATTAGCATGTAAATGTAAATATAAAAGTCAGAAATTCATGTCAGAAAAAATGATAAGTTTCATGAATTCACATAGTGTAATTAATTAGAATTTATAGTTTATTTCAATTAATTGGAAATATTAGTTTAATGAAGTCCAAGCTTTTACTTTTTTATTATACTTTATAAATTATCATAAATTATATATAATGAGAGTCTTATTACATAATATTTATTTTATGTAATAAGTCTTATTTTTATCAGAATAAGAATTAAGTATCTTATTAAAATATACATTAGGGTTAAAGAATATTTTTAATTCTAGTTCTAATGGAAATATGATTATCATTATACAAAACAAAAGTTATATAATGTGTAAATATTTGACACCCCTTGTGAAGAATTCATATGTATTTCATCACCACCCCAATAATACTTCTCCAAACCATACATCTGCCTAAGATCAAAATTAGGTCTTAATACTGTTTGAACAGCTCTACTTACTTATAAAATTAAAGCTCCTTGATCTATGTGTGACACCTGTAACACTGTATTGGATACATATGAAGTAGAACAGTGAGCATGGACTTAATTTTGTACAGTATACCTTTTAAAGACTTCAATCAACTTTTCAAATATCTCTTTCGATTGAAACAAGGTATATTAAATTCAAAGAGATATCCTTATTCAAAATTTAGTTAGATACCCTTTTGATTTTGATCTTTTGGAGCATACTATTATATGCATTTGATAACTTTATACAAATTGATCAATTATTTTATATTTGATTTGCATTCTGCAATTAGTTTATACAGTTGGTTAATTTTCCAGTTCTGCAAAGTTATCTTTGGATGGGAGAATTATATACTAATTGTATAGTTGGTAAATACTATCTTTTTTTGGTGGGTCAGTAAAATTGGTTTTGTGGTTGAAATAAAAAATACATTAAAAATCATGCTGACTATAGAAATGGTATTACACAATTTTATGTTAAGAGTGAATTATTAATAAAAGATTATTTTTCACAATAAAAGGCTCTAATGTTGCATTAGGTTGTTTATAATTATAAAAAAAACTATTGCTGTCACTCTGGACTGTTATTTAGAGTAAAACAAAATAGAAAATATTACACTTCTGGATTCCACGAGGTTAGTAACTTTACCATAAGATAAATCACCCAACTCTAAAAAAGCAAACAATAATTTCTGATTTCTTTTGTAAAGTTTGACATTTTCATGTTTACTATTATGTACTACATTATATTCCCACACACGTATTTGTAAATCACATTCAAATATGTAGTATATAAGTTACTTTTATGGATTATTTCCATTTTCTTACATATCACTTATACCTACTTACTAAATAGTTTTCTTGCAGTCCAAAAATAAGAGGGTTAAATAAGATAATGTATGTTTGATGACAAATTTTTGCTTAGTTTGTTGTATGGGTTAAAATTATTAGTATATTTACATTTATGAACTATCTAATCATTTAGGTACTACATAAAAGATAAATATGAGTTAACAGTTTATTCATTCAGTGCAATCAGACAAAATCTACAATAAACTATAAATAATGAAACATCTGGAATACAATGGATATTACATAAAGAGGAAGGCTAACACTTTATTGGACATATATATTTTTTGTCAACAATTGTTTTATAAAAAAAATACATTTTCAAGGCAGAAAAAAATCTAGAATAGCAAATGAGTTAAATATAAACAAAACCTCTAGTAACAGTAAGTAGTTAGGTATATATTAAAACATATGACTAATAGAAAAACACTTAGGCCTAATAAATATATTTAAAAAAAGACTTGATTAAGATACTTTTAGACTGAAGGCGAAGCCATTGTTGAGTACTATAAATATATAAGCAAAACCTTTCCCCCCAAAGTTATCTCTAGAAATTTTATAAAAAATACAGGTGTTTAGAAAATAAATAGGTATTATTTAAGTTTTTTTTAAATAAAGTGTTAGAATTATTCTAATTAAAATTTCTGAGGTTAATTAAATTTTAACTGTAGTCTACATATTCCTAACAGATGTTTTCGTTTTAAATGAATTGTAATTTTAATTCAATTTTTATAAATTAGGTTAGAAATCGTGTGAATAACTTTTATGTAGGTATTCATAACTGTATCTGTTTACATTTACCATATCAAATAAACTAACTTTGTTCATACAAAATTATGTTTCCATTCTTTTTTAGAGCTTGGTTAATCATTGCCAATTCATAAATTTCTTTTAAAAGCATTATTTTAATCTTCTAGTAGTTTTTAAAATAATTTTCAGTATGATTTTTATGAACCAATTAGGTTGATTTTTTTACACTGGTATCTTAGAATAATTATGGTGTCTGAAAGGTGATACAAACTTCAAATTTGAGCCATATGTTTATTTATAGAGCTTTATTAAAATTCTAGATTGCCTGATACCGATTACAAGTTATAAAGGCTTCCATATCAGGGCAAGTCCCAATTTTTTTATTGAAAATTTGTTAATTTTACTAGACTTATAAAATTCATACTTTTGTTGGTCAAAGCTAAACCAGTATAATATTTGTTTATTATTTTTTAGTAAATATGCCATACAATGCAAAAGTTAGTCGACAAGATTTCAGTTTACTCAAAGTACTGGGAACAGGAGGTGAGAGGCGGCTTGATTAATTTTTATTGGCTAGTATCATTATTTAACTAATTTTTATAACTATTTTTGAATAGCAGCAAGAACCAATGATTACATAACTACATTTAATGGCTGGTATTATTAGATAATTATAAAAATATGGTTAGTATTCTTTGGTCTCAGAAGTTTTAATGTAAAAAAGTAAAGAGGCACTACACCCATGTTATGTTGTTGAACTGATCCAGCCACATTAATTATCGAGGTTTTCTTTTTTTGTACTAGCCGTTTTATAATATACATCAGATCGTCGTGTTTTTGTCCTTCACTTAGCATATGGCAAGGTGTTTCTGGTCCGAAAATTGCATGGCACTGACAAGAACAAATTGTATGCCATGAA
Organism: Parotoplana pacifica; assembly: GCA_034780595.1. Classification (NCBI taxonomy): domain Eukaryota; kingdom Metazoa; phylum Platyhelminthes; order Proseriata; family Otoplanidae; genus Parotoplana; species Parotoplana pacifica. Next base: position 14,631 of record JAUYWI010071421.1, on the reverse strand, counting down.
AGTGCTTCAGAAGGCCACCGTAGCACTCAAAACTAAGACCAAAGAGCACACCATGACGGAGCGTCACGTGCTGGCCCAAATTGCTGAATCACCTTTTCTAGTGAAGCTCTACTATGCTTTCCAGACGGATGACAAGCTGCATCTAGTACTTGGTAAGTTCCTAGTCCTCCTGTTAACTCATGATTTCGTGGGTGGCCGGGCTTCAATTCATGTACTAACTTTCTGTTATTGCAAGAACTTATATGTTTCAAATAATAAAATTGTTTCTAGATACAATTTTATTTGTGTCGAAACCAAGATTAGGCGTTTTAAGATTTATTAATATTTGTGTCCTAATTGTGAAGGATCAAACATATTCCGATGTTTAAAACCTTCTGGAAATGTTGTTTTCTTTCTGACGTGCACGCCTACCTATGGACGCCGACATTATCCACAATGTACGCTGCCATTGTTAGCGATTCAAATATCACGTGATCGTTTTGTAGATTGAGTTTAACAAACAATTTATTTTTTCACACTCATGTAATTTAGGGACGTTCATTTAAGTTAGTAATAGTTTTCTTGTTTTAATGTATTTAGATTATTTTTCTGTGAACAGTCCCCATGGACCCCTATAAATAGAAACGATTTTTTACCAAAATAGACAACGACCAGTTCGACTAAAAAACTCATCTTTTCTTATTAACTCGGATTTGGAACTAGCATAAGAAACTCAACACATTCTTAGTACCACTTACAATATTAAAAGATTCATTTTTTGCATCTGTTACGATTTCAACAATAATTTTGATTTATGTATTTTGAGGAGGAAGAAACGGTAATAGATGTGGTTTGCGCTATTTATCAAACTTTTACCTTACAATTATTTACGAAATTTCTTGGTGATACATAGGTTGTATAGGTTAATTAGCATCAGATTAATTAACGTCTGATTGGAATAGTTTTCTGGTAAGGTTAATGTGAACTCTGATATCTATCTATAGATGTTCTCTATGTTACCAACACACCCACCACTATCCATACCCACACAGAAAACCTACAGATATACTCTTAGCGACACAACATGACACGATTGACTTTTATGCCTCTAATTGGTGTTGGTATTTAACATTCTAATACGTATGTATCACTTCTCTAGGCTCGTAGTAAATATTGAATAATCTGTTTCTGAAGGCCCTTATGGTGTTGGAAAAAAACTATTTGGATTTTATAATTTGTTATGAGCATTTGGTAATACTTTCGGTTGAATTTCATAAAACAGGGTGGTAATTCTTTTTGGGGGGATTACCGCTTCCCATAATTTCATTTTTTGGGAAATTGATGACGTCATAAACAGTATATCCGATGGATAAATTTGAAAAAAGGCTATTAAATATGTTTCTACTTATCTATGATATGAACAAGAGTTAAATATTTGTGTTATGTACCAAAAATGACAAAAATCCTTTGCTTTATTTCACTGAAGTTTATTTTGTGTTGTTATTGCCTCTAGCAACCCTTGGACCATTTTGAAGTTTTCCTAATCGATATCTAGCCAATGTTAGGACATTTTCACTTTTATCAGTTGCAATAGAGATCAAAAGAGAAGTAGGCCGTTTTCTGGACGTGTTTACCACTGGCGTTAAATGTCTATGGTAATAGTCATTCCAATTGAAAATTTACACATAATGTTGCTAGCTAAATCTAAGAAACGGTTGTTACAAGCTAAACCGTTCTGAGTTTTAGAAATTTCTGATAAGATTGACATAAAGTTAGTATAAACTAAAATGTCTTTCATTAAGATTTAAGTTTTTCATCAATTTGTCAGGAAATGTATATTTCATTACTCTTCTGTCTTATTAATTACTGTGGTTCTGGTCGGGAGTGAAGGAGTGGTCTGTACCTAGGTATTGATTGCTGATTTCTTGGATTTAGATTGGATATGGTTTTAATATGTATTTAGATCTAGATATGTATCTTGTGGAGGTAGATTGCTTCATGCCAATTCTAACAAGCATGTCACTTTAGCCAAGCAATATAAGGGGCAGAGACAATTTGTTTTACATGATGTTGGTGCATCTAATTCGCCATATGCTCAGTGGTGCTGAAACAAAATGGACTATGTCACATGCAGATTTGGTCACTAAAGCCGAGTTATTTTGGGTAGTAAAGATGGTTGATTCTAATGACTCATTTGCCAGTGTAGAGACTGTACATAGGACCCGCATTCCATGACATTTTTCCAAAGTGCGAGATGGCAGCACATTCCAAATGGCCAAAACTAAAGTGTCTTATGGCATTGGTCCTTACTTGACGATGTTGTGAAGTCAAACAGTCTATGTGTTGTGTGCTTTGAGGAAACTACTAGAAAGCAAGTCATCAAGCAATTAGACATTTACGTTGTTCGTTTTTTGATAGTACTACCTCAAGAATCTCGGTACTATATTTAAACTTGTCTCTGGCTCATGCAGATGGAAACACTATGGCAAAAGGCTATCTAAAAGCTTTACGAGGACATGGTTTTCTTTTACAAATGTTGATCCGACTCAGCTGTGATGGGTCGAATGTTAACAAAACTATTTGGAATCTGATCAATTCTGCCATTAAAGAATCTTCATCCTCTTGGTTGCTGCATTTGGGATTTTACAACTTGCATGTTTTTTTGCAGAGGTGTAGGTGCAATTGAGCATTGGTGTATGAAGGAATTTCTGCAAGATGTTTTTTTCATTTGTCAGATATTCTCATATTAAACAGTTTGGTGCATTGAAAGTTTGAAAGATACTAAGCTATCCAAGGAGTCTAAATACAGAGGATTCAAAGCTACCTAAAATCTCTATGTTCATTGATTTTACACGATGTTTTTGAATTCGATTAAGACATTGCTCAATGATTCTCTCATCACTCCTAAACAACTTTAATCCATGCATTGAAAGATCTTCAAGTCAAAATTATCAATCGTTTCATAGTTCCTGACTGACTATGAGGACAATCTATCAAGCATAAAATACAACTGTACAATTGATGTGGGACAATCTTGCCGCCAATTACTATTCGCAAAACTTTCATAAGAGTTGTTTTATCGTTTTACACAATACTAGTGCAGTATTTGAACAAAATGTCACCAATGAATGATGAAATCCTGTGTGACCTACAAATTGTTCATTCAAACCGTGCTTTTTGGCCAATGAACGCCAAGATGTCTGTCGAAAGATGGGACAAAATGTGTCACCATATTCAGAGAGCCTGAACAAGATGCCCTGAAAGATGAATGGGTCATACACTCCTCGATGGATTGACCAATGTCTCCCATTATCCTCCAACCACTGATGATCTTGATAGCTATTGATCTCATGTTGTAAAGCTAGTTGATTCCACTGGTACCCAACGTTTTCCAGTCTTGTGAGACTTGCTACTCGTTTTAGTGTATTATTCCATGGGAACTCAGATCCAGAGAGGCTTCAGTCTAAATAAGCAAATTGTCACACAAAGGGTCATCACGAGCAATCAAAAATGCAGGTTAGTAATTGTATTTTTTATATTTTAATATACTTGGTCTAATATCACAATAGGTGGAGATCCATTTTCTTTACCGATAACCAAAGCAATGCTTGAAGTGGAGCGAAATAAGACACATTTGGATAGAATGGAGGAGCTCAACCGTGCAGCCAAAATACTGAATTGCAAAAAGAGAAAGTTTCACTTACCAACCTAATCGAATCAGTGAATAACACATTGCATGACACCAATGCTAAACTCACAAGTGCCGTCCATAAATCAGATATGTCAGAAATAAGTTTGAGTTCTCCCATCATCGATAGTATGACACTTATATCTAAGGAACTAAAAGACAAATTGAAAAAAAACATCAAGATTCCATTGAGCAAATCAGATAACTATGTTACCATTGCATTTACAACTGATTTTGTTTAGATAGCTACGCTCTCATTTTGATATTTGGTATTATCCTTGTATTATATTTTCATTAAACTGGTGGGGATTGGACCTGAAGTAAGGGCTGGAGGAGCCAGTACCAAAACATTTTTTGGATTCCTCAAATTTTGACATTCTAATCCTCAAAAAAGGTACCCCAATTCCAAGCCTCTAGATGGTGAGTTTTTATTTGTAACTTCAAGAATTGATCATTTTCTGAAGGATAGACCTTGTGACTTAAGTAGCCGGTACGTCAACGGTTCGAGGATAGTATAGAACAGACTTCCTCGATTATGCGTGGAATACCTACTATTAAGTTACAATAGGTCTGGCTGGCTGCATATATCTAGATCTATTCGGTAGCCTACCCGTTGACTCGCCCAGCAACGTATGTATACAACGCAGACTGAATTGTCTATGTCTGCGTGGGAGGAAATTGTATGTAGTGTGTAGAATGACGAAATGGACGAACAGTAAAGCCTGGTGATAGAGCTGGCAGCTAGAGGTAGGTAGATGCCTACAAAGCTGGTTGACATAGTAGTGCCTAGAGTAGCAGTGCCATCGATATTGACTATTATAGAGGTACCAGTACTGTCAGTATTTGTCGAACCAATCAGCTGATTAGGTAACACGGTTAGTAAAGTACATATAGATTCATTCATATATGCTACATACGTATGTACATGTTTGAAGGATTTGGCATGCGTCTTACGGTGCATAAAAGGTTCCGTTTTCTCTATAGTGTACCAGTCACCTCCACCCATTGGACGGCTCTGTAGCATAAATAGGGCTAGGTACCCTATGTAGCTGTCTGAAAGACATGTTTTCGTATATTTCATTACATGGAAGCTCTTGGAAAATAACTAGTTGAATGGTCTTTTTCATATAAAAATTTTAAAATGTTTAAAAAGGTTTTAAAAGGTCAGACTATTCCATAGTTCAATTTTGTGCACTTGAGAGTGCAAAAAATGGCTGACCTAGCAGGTTGTAGACAGAAATACACTTAATGAGGTTGAATTGTATCTTTTTTCTCTGTTCGAGTGAAAAGTGCAAAACTATTTCCATTATTAGCGTTCAGAGTTAATTTTTGAAAATCATCAAAAATTTAGAATAGTTATCATGTATTTCATTGTTAGATTAAATGACCAAAAAGGTCAAAAGGTTATGTTTAGCTTAAACGCTGATATATGCGAAATCATTTTTAGCTATTAGCTCTCACTAGGTATTAGTATGAATACGATTGTTTTGAAATAAATGATGTTTTAAAATATTAGAGCTAACAAATGTTGTTTACTTGTGTTAGTATTTGTGTTTTTGTTTAGAATTACTCGACACTTTGAATTATAATATTTTAATGTCAGCTGTTTATTGACCTTGTTAGCTCTAATATTTTGAAATATCATTTATCTGAAAACAATAGTATTTGTAACATCTAAAAAATGATTTCACATATTTTCGGGTTTGAGCTAACACACTTTTTGGCCTTTTGGTCTTTTAATTTCTATTCTTTTTGTAATGAATTCATAATTCATAGTTGTGTCAGTAAATTAGTAAACTTGTTGCTAAACAGTATTGGTATCCCTAGCTCATTAAATAAAATGTCAGATATGGTAACTAAGGTTTCATGTGATCAGGTAACCAATGTATCATAAATGTTTGGCATAAATTAGTAAAAAAATAATTATTTTTATTTGGAAATGGATTAACTGAATGTTCATACATGATAACATAGATAAGGTTTCGCATAGCTATACGAAATAAATTTGCAAATGTTCCTTGTTGCTATGTAAAATTGGCGTCTCTAGCAACAGTTAATAAGAGAAATGTATGTACAATAAAAGAAAAGTCCATATATGGTAACTAAGGTTTCATGTGGTGAAATAGTTGTGTGTCAAATATTTGTAAAAAGTAGTTTGTTGTTATGGTATTTTATTGTCTCTAGCAACAATTGCTAAGTGGAAAGATGATTGTGGCAAAGTTCATATATGTAATACCGATAATCATAGCTACGTGAAATAAATTTTCAAAAGTTCCTTGTTGTTATGCAATATTGGCGTCCATAGAAACTGTTACTAAGATAAATATATATGAAATTAAAGTTCATATATGGTTACTAAGCTGTCATGTAGTCAAATATCCATAAACCATAGTTGTGTATCGAATATTTGTAAAAACTATGTTATTTTGGTGTCCCTAACAACAGTTACTAAATTGCTAAATGAAAGTTCATATATGGTAACTAAAGTTCATGTTGTCAAATACCCGTAATAGCAGTGTTATATAAGATAAATTTGTAAAACAAATCTTGCTGCTATGTGATGTTGGCGTCCCTAGCAATCACACAACAAATCTGAAAACTTATTTCTACTGCTTGCCTCAAAGTTATTCTAGGTGCCAAATTACATTAAAATCGGTTGGTGTTTAGACTATGATATCGGTGCTGTGGAAAATGGAGAAAAGAAGATATAACAAGTAAAAACTCAGATTTTGAGACACTATACTACTTGACCGATTTTGATAAAATTTGGCACATTTACTTACCATCGGAGACTGAACAAATGGCATAAATCTAAAGTCAGGAAACCATTCTACCTTTTAAATGAGAAGGGGTTAGAATGGCCCATTTTCAACTGATCCCCTTATGCAAGCTGAGCTTTGGAGCAAACAGGCAATTGTTTTAAGGATTTTCAATATGATTTTGAAACTCGGTTGGTTAGATTTCGAGTTTGTTCTCTTTAATAATTCTGCTCAATTTGAGTATTTATTATGTATGTATAAAAGCTGTCGACATATGAAATGCAATGACAACTATTACCTACTTATCAGCTGGTATTGATTACAATTTTAGTTAAGCTACCTAGATTCAGTAGATATTGATTCAATTAAGAAGTTGGTTGTGAAATGTTCTGTTTTCTGAACGTTTTATAGTTTCTTATGATGGCAGCAATCTCGTAGATATGTAAGCTAAGACACGCAATTAAATTTTGGTAATTGTGATTTATAGAAAGGACTATCTAAAATGTTTGCAATTAAAAATAGCATCTAGACAGTTTCTGTATGCATGTGTGAAGGAACCAGTATTTCTGTCCTGTGGATAACAAACAACTATTGCTCCTTATTAATTACTATAAACTGAGTGTCTTTTTTTACAAAAATCAGAAATATCAGTTGAAGGTGTTAAATTTGATTTGGTTATGGTAAAAATGTTAAAATGCAGATGTTACCAAAGACATCTTAGTAATTGTCCAGATTTCAAGACTCTTGATCTTTATACTTGTACTACAATGTACAATTATTATTAGGAATTGTACGTATACATCATAGGATAATGAATTATTTCGTAGGCACACTAATCTCTGCTTACACTTTTCGTGTATATGACATTTTTTGTATAGATTGGCCAGAAATATGAATACTTTTAGTGTTTCTTGTCTCTTCTGTCAGATTATGTCAACGGAGGCGAGCTCTTCACACATCTGCACCAGCGCAAGACGTTCACGGAGAAAGAAGTTCGGGTCTACTTGGGAGAGATTATTTTGGCTATTGAGACTTTGCATAAGGTAAGATTAGTTCGGAGAGGGTTACTTGTTTAATTTCAGTACTATACGATAACATCTTATCATGGTTCAGCTTGGGTATGAAACAAGATGCACATGATTACATAGTTTTGATTTGATCCTGACAAGTTATTCTTATGTTGAAGTCATAATTCTACACTTCTTTTGGTCAATTCTAAGGTGTTAGTACTGTCGAAGGTTTGCCAGATTTTTAATTTTTGTATGTTTGCTGTAGTAAAGATTTCATTCTACATACGGTCTACATTTATCTACCATATTTACTTTAATTTGAAAGAGTGTTTTAATTCTCTGTATTTATCCCATTTTAAATAGGATATCACTTGTTTAACCAATAATTGTGATTTTTGTTTAATCTCCTGTGTGGAGGAATTAAATATCTAATTTCCTGATTTCTATTTGAGTAATGTGTGATTCTAGGTACCCATTAGCGAAATAGGCAGAATTAAATTACCCAAAATAAAAATTGATCTATTGTTTTTCTCCACAGAGGACTAATGAAAAGATAATTTAGCCTCAAACACGAAGCTGTCCAACCCGCAAGCTAGACGGGGCAGGGCTGTAGAGAAGCGTTAAATATGTTTCAAATTGTCAGGTGGAGTGCCGAATTATCAAAATCAGACTATTGTTTAGGCGCCTGTGCAATGTAAACTTGATTGCAGTATCCCAAAAGTTGGGGGGGGGGGAGGGGGCTCCCTCTTCTTATGGGCTTGGGCGGTCTAGTTTACACGCTGAGTTTTGTATTTGCACTAAGTTAATAGATACTCATCACAGAGCGGAATTGAGCCCACATCGCCAGAAGTCCACTCGTGGTCTCCTCTTTGGGTGGTTAGTGGAGAGTCATAAGTATACCTTTAGAAAAACATATTTTCCCTAGCCATGAGCCATTACGTCTAAATTAGTGCAGACTCTAATTATGTAATTGAATGTCTCTAATAACTAGGCTTATTTGTTCTGAAAAGCTGATATTGTTTAATTTTCAATCTAAATTGAAATATTCGAATGATATCGTGTATTTTCAAATTATGTACAACACAGGTTGAATTCTAGTTAGGTAGAGGTCGGCTGTGGCAAATCATAAGACCGGTGTAGTGTTGTTGTGTTTAACATTTCGTTAGTGTCCTCAAATCTGGACAAGGTTGATTTACTACCTCTTCCAGGCATTTATTGGGTGTATTATAAAATTTTAAATTATCTACTAGGCACTTGCTAACGTACTTCATACTACTGTAAATGCTTCCAGCTGTATAATTTCAATTTTACAAGGTTGTATATGTATATTGAGTGTGATTATTTCTATTTATTCAACAATTATTATGGTTTAATCTCTAAATTAAAGTAGCTTTAGTTTTAACCACACTGCTGACAAGGTATTCAGTGGAACTACGCTGACTGATTATTTCTAAACTGGGTGTTCTGATATTTCCCATTTCCAATTAAAGTTGGGTACCAAGAAGACCAAAATTCGAACTGATTAGATCGATGATAATCACACGCGAGTATTTACATGTATTACAAAAAAACACATAATGAACAATTCAGACTGCCACGTCAAAGCGGATCTATGATGAAGAGTGGTAAAGGAAATAGTTGTCAATGAATGTTGGTGACCGAACGATGGTAAAGAAAAGGTCGTCTTTCTTACAATAGCCTTATTGATAAATAGTTATTCGCTAATTTTAAAGTTTTTTTTGGTCCGCTGTAATTGTTCTGAAATCATTTTAAAAGAGCACCATAGATGCAGATGCATAAATTGTCAATGTTATGTCATAAGTTTTTTTTTTCAAAAATAACAACAAGTGCAAATTGCATTAGGTGTTAAGTGATTGCTTTTTGTCCTATACGATTTTTTAACAGAGGCCCGTTTTTCGACTTTTTGTCTATTAAATATTGAATACGACTTTTGTTCACGCTTTTACGATTTTATTTTCTTCTATTTTATTACTTATTGTCAAAACAGACGACGCTCCATCCAAAATAGGCCAAACTTAAATCTCTACACCACAGAGTATATCTTTATGGATCCAAACCATTCCTCCCCCGTCTGTAGTCGCTTCACATAATGTACTTTGGATGACCCTGTCATCTCCCTACAAATTTGAATTCGTGTTCATCACCGCAGTGTGTTTAAATTGAACCTGAAAGCCTGAGCTGGTTCTAATATTTTGAACTCAAGTGATTTAAGCGATATAGTTTCTCAGATGTGCCAAATTGGATCCATCCAAATGTTGGAACTCGTGAAGGATCTCAAATGGAGATGTTCATGACTGGTCGAATACGGGAAATATCAGCGTTAGACGGCATTGTCTCAATATTTTCTGTCTAAAAATAAGTGTTTTTGTTTTAAAATCAAATGCCTTTCTGAAATTTGGAAAGAATAATCAATAGAAAGTTGAAACCGTTTTCTCAATTAATTAATTAATTAAGAAAAATATCTAGAGGCTGATGACGTCATCAAGTCTAAAAGAATATTTTAGTAAAAAGGAACTGTTGTAGTTGATTTTAGATTTTATCAATAGACATTTTAATAAAATTTACTCAAATTCCTTCAGTAATTTGATGAAATCACTATTAAAGTCGGAACTTTATTTGGGGGGGGGGTGACAAAGAATTTCAGATTTGTGACATAATATATTGCGTCAAATATAAAATAGACCAACTTTGAAGTCAATCAGACTTTCCAATTTAGCCAAAATTTCCTATTATAAATTGTTTTCTAAAGGACATCTTGAAATTATGCTGCATGAACTGCGAATATCGTTGCCAGTGATACACGTATATAATTTAAAACAGCACTGTTTGTGGACATGCTGAATTGTAAATTATAAAGGAGACTTTTATTATCCCACGATTGAAGAATTTCCCAATGGAAATGGTTCTCTGTAATGACATTTTTATTTCGATATTGGTCTCTTTTTTTAATAAATCATAAAGATGTACCGATTCGTTGTTGTTGGATGGTAGTCACCAAACCTGAAGGACTGTTGTCAAGAAAAATGAATAAGAAGACCGACCGTTTGCTATTTGATATGAAATCCATATTAGGATCATACACGGCAGCTAGCAGTAATAAACATATTTTATTAATTAGAAAGAGGCTCTTCTGGAAATATGAGCTGTTGGTACCATTTCCATTTAATTTAGCAAGTACCCACTCTTGTCTTCATCAAATAGGGCCAATGGTCTGATCTTATCGAGCAAGAAAATCATCGATTATTTGATAAGGACCAGACAATCAAAAATTTAAAATGATTGAGAATAGATATTGCATTGGAGGTAGCCAACTACCAATTTTTATTTATTAGAGATCGGTAGAGATAACCCCAATAGACAATGGAGATAAGAGCAAAATGGGAACACTAAATTAATAGCAATGATTTACGGGATATACCTAATATATAGATTTTTTATCACGCGTTAACGGCCATAATATGTTATAGACATTTTTGGCGGAAATTTGGTGGGTAATCATAGGTATTTCTATGATTGTATCAACGTTTGTTTTAAATGGATTTGATTCTATGACTTAAAATTGCTCCATTTTTGCATTCAGGCCACAGAATTTTTCATTTACCGCCAAAGATAGTTAAATATAGTTTAATTGTCCAACAATATAAAAGTGTAACGTTTACAAATACATAATATGGAATAGATAATTGTGTGAACAACTGTAATGGAAAATCGGTTAACAAACAGAAGATCAGCGATTGCATGCAACAGGTAAATACAATATGTATTTCTTTGAAAATTTTGTTTGAAAATCGAAGCCTTTTTATGAGCAATAAGTACAGGTTGATCGTGATCTTCCCTCCGATAGGTATGATGCCTGTGCCTTACTAGAATTATAGCAATGGAGAACAATTTGATAGTCACTCTGCGATCATGATCAGGTCATATTTCTGTATAGCAGTTTTATTGTTAATATTAAAATAAAATTTTAATCTTAACTTTTATAAACTCTGTTAGTGCTATATGAAATGTGTAGGTATTAGAAAATCCACAGGAAGATCAGGATCACCCTGTAGATAACTCTATCACTGCTAATTGTCGTTTAACGTCCGTTTCTTTCGAAAAACTAGAGCTAGTATATAGGTACGAGTATATATTTGAATATTATTTAGTCTTTATTTGATATCAAATATCGGATTCGATTTGATCAAAACTGTGTCTATTTATTCTGACCTGCACCGAATTTATGTATGAGAAAAATACCTATGTTTGAATTCCTCTGATCTATGCTTTATTTGATCTGGAAATTCATAAATTATCTAATAGGAATACTGTATTTTAATTGACGTTAATCACTAGCATGACACAGTGTTAATTGCGCTATCTATCTTGTTTTCCGCCTTGTTGCAGGTCCATGTCTATGGATTCCACTTTCTCTACTGTTCCCTATTACTTGCCAATTCCTTGAGATCTGAATACGACACTTATAAGATCTGTTAACATGTTAATGCTTGGTTTGCTTTGGCTTCTTTTCCCTAGAAGTCTGCCTTCAATGACTGTTTTCAATAGGTTATCTCTTCTCAATATGTGACCAATCCAATATTTCTTACGCTTGGTCCCTTCTTTCTTTAATATCCGTTAAGGCGTCTTCTTGTCTTGCCATGAGATTTTCTGCATTCTTCTACATATCCACATTTCAAATGCTTCCTTTTTCTTCTTATCGCTTTTATGTAGTGTCCACGTCTCAGAACCATATAGAAGTATGCTGCAGATTAGTGTCTTTGTTTCTACTTTCAGACTTTTGTTTAGAAGTTCTCTTCTTTTAGTAAATGCTGTCTTGGCCATTGTTATTATTGTTCGAATTGCTTCTTGATATCTTTTGTCGTCTGATGTAATTTTTCCTCCCAAATATTTGAATTTCTTAACTTTGTCAACTTGTTGGCCATTCAGAGGAATGTTAAATGAGTCGTTTGTCATTCTTGATATTCTCATTAGCTTTGTCTTCTTTGCTTTCATATAGATATTTTTAGCTTCGTCGTTGACTTTATTATTGGTTGTTGTAGTCCCTGTGCAGTGTCGGCTATTGTCTCTTGATCATACACAAATCGTACTTCTGGTATTAACTCGCCACCTATCTTAATGCCCTCATTGACGTTGTCGTATGCGTTCGGTAAAGATTGAGAATAGTAGTGGTGATAACAGACATCTCTGCCATACTTCTTGTTCTGGATCCGATAAGTTATTTTTATGTTTGCTGTTTGATTGACGTAGAAGTTTTGAATGAATCTTCGGTCTTTCCAGTCAATCCCTATTCTTTTGAGTGTCCATGAGTATTTTCCGAGTCACTTTGTCAAATACCTTTTTAAAGTCAATAAAGCATGTATATAAATCGTTATTGTGTTCTATGCTTGTTCACACTGTTTTTATGACTTCCCTGGTTCCACATCCACTTCTAAATCCAAATTGTGTCTTTCCTGTGTAATTGTTGATTTTTGTCTCCAATCGCTTATGTAAGGATCCTTAGCATTATTTTCGACGCATGTGATAGTAGATTGATTGTTCTATGATCTGAACATTCATTTGCATTAGGTTTCTTCTTTAATGTAATTATAATTGATTTTTAGAAATCATTTGGCCATGTTCCTGTGTTTTACATGACATTGCCTTCAGTAATGCAGATGGTATGTTATCCGCTCCTTTGCTTTTATTCTTTTTCATTATGTTGGATGACTTCTTCTATCTCACTGTGGAGGAATAGTGGGCCTTTGGAGTTGCCATCTATTTGTTCTTCATGTTCTAATTGTAGTTGTTCTGTGTCTGGTTTCTCTGTCTTGTTATAGAGATCTTCAATGTATTATTCCATCGATTTCTAATATCAGTTTCATATGTCAGTAACTTTCCTTGTATAGATAATGGCATTTTGAAATCTGTGCATTCCTTGATTTTATGATACATTAAGTCCATTCTTTCGTTAATTTGCGAGTCATTACTGTCCTGGCATGCTTTTCGTCATTATTTATCGCATGTTTCTATGTGTTTCTCTTCTCAGTTCATTATTTAGTCTGATGTAGTTTTTCCGTCCATTCTCATTTTCATGTTCTTCCATTTTCTGCGTCCCACCATTTTAGCAATCATCCCATCTGTTATCCATGATTTTTTCGGGTGTATCCAATGGTTGTTTTTGTTATTTCTAATATCGTTTGTTTCATTGCATTCCATTTGTCGTTCAGGTTATCTTGTCTTCTTGTTGTCAGGTGTTCATCCACATGAATTCTAAATTGTTCACCGATAATGTTGTTCTTTAAATTTTCAATATTGCATTTCTTCCGTGGTTTTCTCTGCTTTATCTTCTTGAACTTCAAATTTGTCTTTATGATTATTAAGTTGCGATCAGTGTTGATGTCAGCTCTGGGATAGCTTCAATGATTTCTTTACGCTATTTTCTGCATCTTTGACTGACTGCGATGTAGTAATTTGATATCGAGAAGTGTCTCCAGTGCTCTTCCATGTGTATCGTCTTCTCGTATCTTGTTGGAATATTGTATTTGTCAATACTAATTGAGGTAGTTGCAGAAATCCACGAGTCGTTGTCCTCTTGTGTTTCTTGTACCCAATCCAAAGTTTCTGATTTATTTACCCTCTTGTCCTTCTCCAACGACTACCATTCCAGTCTCCCATTAGAATTAAGTTATCATTGGTATTACGTATAAGATCTTCTATCTGATCGTACTTCAATTTCATCATCTTCGTGTTGGCATGTAGACTATAATGGTTTCATTCGTTGGATATACTCCAATTAGATTAGGAGAAGTCTGTCCATTTTCTGGAATGTCTTGATGACTCTTCCAGCGTAGTGTCTGTCGATGACGATTGCTACTCCTCTTTGCCGCCTGAGTAGATAATTCTGAATCTGTTGCTGTTACATTTGCCGTTGCCTTTCCATCGGGTTTCGCTGAGTCATAAATGTTGATTTTGTGTTTCTTTATTTCTTTTTGAATATTTTTGAGTTTTCTGTTACATTGCATCGTTCGCGTGTTCCAAGTGCCAAACCATAGTTCGTTTCCATGTTTCCAGTTATTGATCTGGGGTCAGTGATTCTGCCTTTTGACGCATCGAGCCGCCACCGGAGTGTAGTTCAAAGGATAGCTGGGGACAATGGCCGTGTGTTGATCGCGTCGTCCATATGGTCATTCAGGGG
>JAUYWI010071410.1:0-14323 GCA_034780595.1 Parotoplana pacifica | reverse complement strand
TATTGACATTATGTTTATCGTGAAAGTTATTTGATGACAATACATATGATTCTTTTGCTATAGATGTTATTTTTATTCAAAGACTGAAATGAATTATGTCTATCCAGATAGACGGGTAACTTATGCCCACCCCTGTATTTTAATTTTTGTATTTTATTTATGAAAACAGCTACTAATGAAAACTATCACCCAGGACCGTTGTGAATTAACATCAAAGATATTTGAAAGTCTTTAAATATCTTCGTCAATGGCTCCATTCAAACCCTAACCTATCCGTACCTTTGAAACTCAACTAACAGGTGCAGCGGCCATTATTTTACATTTATCTGAAATAAATTTAATTCATCAATTTTCAAAAATTAATTCACCAACATTATTCTTTGTATCCATTTAAATTATGTATATATTCTATTTCTATCCTTAAAATGCTCCCCAATTTATACAATAAGCATTATTGCTGATATTTCTTACCAACGTTGATTTCAAAATGGATTTAAAACTACTTATTTTAGTTTTAGCATATTTTGATAATTATATTAAATATGCCAAAAACTAGAATAAATTTTTAAATCTCTACCTATTTAAATCGGTTTAAAAACCAGCATAGAGGACATTATACATTCAAAGATTTGCATAATTGTGGTTAGCTTTTAAAGCCAATTCTTGCAATGAATCAATACCTTGAGGTAGAAAGCATGAGACCTTACACTAAGCATATTAATTTTTGCATGTAATTTGGAAGAATAAAGTCACGTACGCAGTTGAGTGGATCCCCTTTGTGAAAAGAAGAAATCATCCACAGATGTGTGACTGGACGATAATTGACTTAAATTAGAAGACGGCATATTGTTTTCAAAGGTTGCTGTTGAAGTTTCTGTTATTTCATTTGTTGTTACATTTAGGATTGGAAACTGCACTGGAGCAGTAAAAGATAGACCAAGATAGTCGAAATCAGCATTTGAATCTGTAAAAAACAAAATATTAATTCTATATTTGTAAGACGCCAAACACTGTCATAAGTTGACAAATGAAATGAGAATGCCATAACACATTGAATGAAATTAATAAAAAAAACAATCTTCTACGAAGTGTCAAGAATCTATAAGGAAAAAACAAGTACTAAAAGTTTCAACTTGATTAGTGTTACATTTGTATTCGTATTCAAATAGATCCTACATTATGGCTTCAAGGACTAAAGCATCGTGTGGCAATATTATTGGAAATAGACTAAATGTAGGTGTTTCATTTATAAGCAATTTCTAAAACAAACATTTTCATAATTTTCCATGTATTTTTTGAAATTCTAAACATTAGTTTGGCATCCGCCAAGCAATAATTCTCTGGAGTTTAAAGGAAACATATTCAATAAGTTGTTTAAATCACAAAAATTAAATTTCAAATAAGCTCTCAAGTTGCACCCTGGTTACAAAAGTCAATAGTTTTAAAACACTGGAATATCGATACGTTTCCAGTATATCTATCAAATATTAACTTTCGCTGATTTAGCTCAAAAACGGTCAATCTGATTAAGCTGAAATTTTGGTTTTGTGTCACAAATTGTAGGTAATTATATCACAATCACTTCATTGTACAACATTATTGCAGGTTTTTGAAATTATTGATTTTTGTGCCCAGGGTGAAACCTAAGAGCCAATCAAATTTCAAATAACTTATTTTTGAGATAAAAAATGGTTAACGCAGAATTCCGTAAAAACTGCTAATGTGTCAAATCAAGTCCTTAAACATTGTAGAAAATTTCATAAAAAATATTGTTCCAGAAAAAAACTTTGGACATTATTGTATCAGTGACTGCATGCTCTAGGCCCTATCTGTAAGTATGCAAGTTTTTAAGAAATTTTATTCCTGCAGCTACTGTTAGGCAAAAAATGGTTTATAGTTGGTAACATGATTACTTCATTCTATGACATATAACAAAGATTTTTGAAAATATTGATCTGTGTCCATGTTGCAAGCAGAGAGCAAATTAAAACTCGAAACATTTATATTCAAAATAAAAAAATATTTAACGAATAGATTTTTGTTTAAAATTTGCTACAAATGTACCAAACAATGTCCTTAAATATTGTAGAAAATTTCATAAAAATATTGCCCCAAAAAAAGTTATTAAAATTTTTGTGTCAAAAATTTTAATTTTTTTCAAAATCCTATTAGATAAGGTAAATTTGGATATGAACTGTTAATTGAAAAGCTTTCAAAATTGTCATATAAATTCTTTTCTGATGCACTGTTAGCGTGCCAAGTAAAACTGTCGTAGCTTTATCCAAAATATGAATTTGAGGTCCGGAGTCCGGACCTGGCAAATACGTTAAAAATGGATTTCTAATTTTTAGTGAATGAATTCAACCAAAACCAATAAAAATGATCTAGAAACACATTTTAAGCTATTATAAACCATTTTGGGTTATTTTCATGCCATAAAATACATTTTATTACAAATTTTATTTTAGTGGACCATAAATTTGAGGAATCGCGAAATTTTAAGCCTGGTTTTATTTGCTATGTAGATTATAAATCTCAGTTTTAAGCAAACTAGAATGTTTCATTGGTATTTTAGAGCCATTGAGTTTTGGGTCGAGAACTGGTCAAGCATTAAAAATCGATTTTTCTGAAGCTGAATTTTTACCAATACAACTAAATTTATGTAAAATGTCAAAACCATTTACTTATGGCATGGTTACTCTCCGACAAGCAACCATAAATGTGAAGCATAAAATTATCTAATGCCTCTCCAATTCTAAATATGAAATTTAAGCATTTTAGTGATTTTGCCTAAAAAATAGATAAGCAATATTTTTTATGGATTTGCAAGTACTGAATGTCTAATGGACATACACTGGAAATTTGAAGTCCATCAGAAAAACTTTAATTTTTGGCCCTCTATGACGTCATCGGCCCTAGCTCGACCCCATTATCGATATTTTTCTTTAAAAAATTGTTGGTCTAAAACATTACAAGGTACCAAATTTCAGCCCAATCCATGCACGGGAAGTATGATAATCTAGGGGGGGGGTACATCTCCCTTTGTCAGAGCCGTATAGCTCAAGGGTTAATCAATTTAGACTTTGGATTGATTATTTTATGTATATATTGACAAACTTCACATTTTATAAGAGCGTTCCGTGTCGGATTTATTTTTTGCATCAAAGTCAGTAAAGGCAATTTGAAAATATGAGCTACAAAGGGTTAACATTTGAAAACATTTAATTGAAAATTTTCCTCTAAAATGGATCTTAGATACATCATAATTTTTTCAAATGTTAATGTTATTTTTCATGTTTATGTATATCACATATTTTCGATTTTGGTATTCATTGTAGACTAACTATATAGTTAGATTTTGTATACATAATAACAGAAAATGTTATTGACAAATCCAAGATAATTGTAACTTACCGATTTTAGGTTCTTTTGAATGAAGTAAAGCTTCGTATTCTGTGAAATCATCCTCATTTATTTGACCCGAAGTTACTAACTGGTTTTTGAAGTATCTTTTGATAAGTTCATCTGTAGTTTTTCGACTACAAATTTTAAATAAAATAATAAATTCTTCATAATGTTTGAAATTTTAAAACTAAGAAATCTACAAATGATTTCTACTTTCAAAGCATTTAAATATTTCTATTCTTTAAAAGAAAAGTTTAATCTTATTTAGTTATAATATGTGGGTATCTACAACCCTGCCAGAAATTAACCGATATACCTGTTTTTAAAGTATGTTATATCATTTTTTAAGGAAACTACATATTTGGTTCCAAACGAATTCCACAATTTTTTTCTGGATCAATATTTTTTTAATGAAATGTTCTCCATTGTTTGGGCAGATGTCAAAGCACAATATTAGAAAATTTCATTAAAAAATATCGTTCCAGAAAAAAATTATGGAATTCGTTTGGAAACCAAATAATTACCTAAAAATGATATAACATGCTTTAAAAACAGGTGTATCGGTTACTTTCTGGCAGGGTTGTAGTACCGTAAATTTAGACGGAAAATCACTGATAAATTGAAACTAAAAAGTACGTATAGTTAAGGGTTAGGCTAAGATTTTACTTTGGCAAAAGTAATATCGAAGAGTCATTGCCGATCACATGTTTCTGTAGACCGTACTTCTGCTTCAGAGCTTTAATAAGATAGCGTACTTTCGTTGGAGTGGCTGGAGAATTATCTGTTGTTGTCTGATCTGGTGGTAGACGAGGTGACAGTTACCAGCGATAACGATCACGAATCACAGGGGGGTGAGATGCTCCTTTATAGGGAGAAAGAATTCGACCTCGATTGTTAGCCTTAACAGAAAACCAATAATCTAACAATAAAAATAGTAACATTCTATGGTGTTTCATCGAAATCATTTTGAATAAAAATAATAGAATCATTTCTTCAAAATTTTAATATAAACTATAGTAGACAGGTACAGAAATATGCACATTATAATTTTTACTCTGTTAATATAATGTGACAACAATTACGGCTAATAGTATACTGTATACAAAATTTAAAAGATATATTAATCTAATGACCAAAGATATTTAAATACTTTTGCTAATGACGGAATTAGGTATGTAGATTTTTTAAAAGGACAATCCATAAAATTATGTTCTGAATTTATGCCCGAATCTACAATCCTCCCTCAAGCTTTCGAGGCTATCTTACTCGAGAAACTCGTACAAATCACATACAATCTTCCAATCAATTTGGTGTATCACGATGCCCGCCACGTCCAAATCACGCATGGACCACGTCACCACAGGCAACCTCGCGTGAGTCTAGCGTGGTAGAAACCACGTTGACTTCACGGGTAAAGTAAGCGTAGTTTGTATGTTTAACACGTGTGAATGTTGCTAGGTTCACTTCAACATGATGGGGGCTCTATCATAATACCTACATAATATGTCTCCATGATGGCGCGTGGTTGTTCTTATCTGTATTATCTCAACAAAGTTGTTGTTGTGTTTGAAGGTGCCTACCTATAATTATCGCACTCTGTTTATTGTTTTAAAGCATTTATTTTAAATTTAATTGAAGGAAAACAGATTTTAGAAAATAGAACATGGTTCAAATTTAAGAATAGCCAACGTCTGGAATGATATTTCCACCCAACTAGTGGGGAGCTGCATAAACAATTTTATAAACTTGGAATAAACTATGTCTATTTTACGATTTTCTTTGTTCTAGACTAAGAATAATTCTGTTGGTTCACCATTAGTATTACAGATAGAGAAACTAAACTCAATATTTTTGGCCAAAATCACTTAAATGGCTCTAAAATCCAAACGAAACATCCAATCTTGCTCAAATTAGAAATTGATTCTCAGGTTGCACCCTTGCAACAAAAATCAATATTTTCAGAAAACCCTAATATATTTTAAATAATGACATGTTTGCAGTATATGTACATATCAGTTATTTGAATATTAATTTCACTTCAAAATTGATTTTTTGGGCAAGAAATACATTTTGCCATATAACTTGAATATTCAATTACAAAATAGATTTTTTGGCGCATCATACTACAAGTTCATGTAGTCTATGAGTATAGAGTACAGAAAACATGTACCGTTTTATTTTATGGCTCACAGTATCACCCGAGATGAGCAAAATATCACTAAACATCGGTTATTACACTTCATTTGAGGCATTAAATAAATCACAATTGCTTTTACATTGACCAATCAATGCACAAGCTATTGAAATTATAGCATTTATAACAGTGCCTGGTCATAGTATTTTAATGGAAATTGTTAACATTAATTTTTAAATTAGTAAATGCTTCATCTGAACCCATTTTCAATGCATTTCAACATTACTACATTGTCTACTCATTTTAAGTAAAATTTTATTCTTATATTTCAGAAAACCGTCAATTGAAATATTTCATGAAAGTCTTATGGTATTCAGAAAATAGGAAATGATATTCATGACGCTTTTCAAATTTAAAAAAGAAAATATGTTTTACTCTTTCTGAATCCCATATAATTTTATTTTGGAGGATACTCCCTATCCTACTTATATTTCTGAATTTCAATGGCACATTTCGAACATCAATCATTTCTTTTCAGAATATCGATTCTTGTCTTCTGACATGTAAATCTCTTGTTCTGAATATCATTTGACCTGTTCTGATTTTCATAAAATATTTCAGAATTTTTATTGACGTTTTCTGAAATACAAGTAATGTAATTCAAATTAGAAAACGTGTCGAACAAATTGTACATACATACATATCTGAAGGTCTGTATATAGTAATGGTAGATTCTGCATACTCGTGTGGCAGTAATGGTGCAAGGAAATTTAATTTTAAAGAACAGCACTTAAGTTATAGAATTTTGTATAAAATGATGTCGCACTTCTACCATCATTTGTTATTATTTAGAATTAGTGTGTACAAGGTATCTAAAGAATTATTTCTATTAACATTTTTATATAAAGAAAATATATGATTTTTACGTTTTTGTATTTTTATAATCATTTATGTTACAATTTTTTACATAGTGGTTTGTAAATTTACAAAGGAACTTTATAAATTTACATACCACAGTAAATTTACAAAAAATGCAATTATTGTACATACCATTTTCTAAATATACGAAAGAACTTTGTGTAATTACATAGTGGTTTGTAAAAATATTTACACAATTTTTAACATTGTAACACAAAATCAAAATTCATTTCTTTATATTGCCACCAAAACTCAATCATGATAAAAAAAACGTCATTGAAGAAAAGAAATACATTTTATGATAAATTTAACCAATTCCAGAAAACACCTATTCGATAAATGTTTGAAAAAGTTAAAAAAGCAAATACTAAGGGTAGGTTTTTTTTATTGTTTGAAAGCTAAATATTACTCTAAAAATATTCGTCAATTGTCGATCTACTTTTCAAAATTTCAATAACTTATTTAAAAATGGAGGACGTAGTTACACTCAATAAAATTAAAGTAGTTTATTAAACGTGCTGAGCGATTTCGATAGTACAACATCGTCAGAGCAAGATATAAAGTAAATTACAATATCATTATTACACAGAATATCTAAGTAAATGTTAAGGATTATCACATAGTCAGTACAGGATTAGTATGAAGTCAATGTTTTTAAAGAATAGGTTGCAACACAGTTAAAATCCAGTGCATGTATAAATAAGAGAGTTCAAATCAGTATTACATCACCGAGATAGATTCATAAATTAGACCTAGAAATAGTAGCACGACAAGAATAAAAGTATTGAGGTAATAAAATGCTTTCTTCCATGAATGTTGTGTATCAAATAACGTGTCAGACCTGTAATTGTCGTTAAGTTGGACAGACTGCCAGACACCTTATACAGTATCGGTCAAAAGAAACGCCGCCCCTGCTTTTTTAGTTTTTTAATTTGATCATTGTTTTATTTCATGTTACCAGAAATTGTTATCGTTTTGATTATTAATATAGGTAAGTTGAAATTGCTTAGCAATAAATTTTGTTATCAATCAATATAAGTGGCGTTCTTAAATGGGTCAAATAAGGAGGTTTCAATACTTGATGGGTCCACCTCGTGCCTGGAATGACCATCTGGATACGTCTTGGCATTGAATTCACCAGATCGTGTATCGTGTCAATTGGGATATTCTGCCACATCTCTTGAGCCATTCAAGCCATGAAATTCCATCTCATCAAGACGCTTCTTTATAATAGCCCAGAGATTTTCAATGAGGTTAAGGTCTGGTGATTGTGCTGGCCAGGGGAGAGTAGGTATGTTCGCATCAGCAAGAAACAGTTGAGTCCGTCGAGCAGTGTGCGCTGTAGCATTATCCTATTGGAATGTCATGCCACGTCCAGGGAGGTTAATTGGAAGTAAATGTTCTTCCAGGGTATCAATGTAGCGATCTGCAGTGACGTTGCTTTGCAACCTGACAAGTGGTCGAGGTCCTTCAAAAGAAAAGCCACCCCAGACGTCAATCTTTCCACTCGAACTGTGAACAGAAGGCTGATGCTGTAGCGCTATTCCAACTCTTCATCTACGAATCGACGCTGCCTTGACAGCCCAGTGTAAGCGTGCATTGGGATGGCTCTGTGTTAGTAGAGGCTTCTTTCGAGCAATACGACCGTAGATACCAACAGATCTAAGACGTTTCTGTAGAGTGGAATAAGAGACTAGGACATTGAGCTGTATTGACATATGTTGACGAATTTGGGGTACACACAGCCGAGGGTTTCGAGCTGAAATTCTAATGAGAATTCTGTCAGTCCTATCAGTTGTTGTCTTTGGTCTTTCAGTCTTCGATTTGTCAGCTACTGTTCCAATTTCGGCTTTCTTGTTCAGAAGCCTTTGAATTGTTCTTCTGTCCACTGCAAAGTGCTCAACAAGTTGTTGGACAGTCCATCCAGCAGGCTCACGCAGTGTAACAACTTGAGTTCTTTATTCGTCAGTCAGTCTGGCATTACTAAGATTAAATACCAGATTAAATTCCTTTAAGTAGCCTGTAGAAAACGTGATATAAAATAAAACTGAAATAATAATATTATTTTATTTTTAGGGGCGGCGTTTCTTTTGACCAATACTGTATTATACAGTAATATATCTTTAAATAAACTTATTAGTATTATAAATAATAAGTGGTATTAGAGCCTCCGATCGGAGGCGATATACTGATAATTCTTATTATTATTGTTATCACTTTTTACTTTGTTGTAGGTATCTATGCCAATGTATGTAGACACTTGAAGAAGTACTCGCATCATGAATATATGTACGTCAAAAGAAATTTTGATATTTATCTTATTTAAAATTAAAGCAATTGCTCAAAATGAGTCCATCCATTCTGTTGGATGCAAAAATTATACTATTTGAAAAAGCAAGAGTAATATTTTTCCAAAAATTGTACATTTATATTTTTCAGCAATTTATAAATTCGTTTCAATTCTTATTGTCCTTGGTCATCTTGGAGCTGCATATAACTCATTTTTAAACTTCCTCCACAACACAGCCAAAATGGTTTAATGATAAATCTGTGTTTCCAGGGACCAAGGCAAGCGATCATAGGAAGATGGGTGTTCAAAGTTTCTCATACTAATGAATTAATTTAAACAAATAAAATTAGAAGTTACAATATTTCTTTATAATAAAAACATGTCTATAACACAGATTGCGAACACCCTCTATATTACGTGCATGTGATCATACTTAAGAGATCGGATTTTGTTACATATGAGTTGTTCGTGGTCCAACTGAGGAGCAAACGTTTGTGACATCAGCCAACATCCAAGGTTGTTGCTGATAACATGCATCACTGTTTAAATTATTTGTTGTAGAAGTTTTTAATGAATTTATATTTGTTGATGAAGCTTCGGGTGAAATGCTGGCTTGTCTAGCAATAAATGGTATCTGAGGCTGACTTGTATGTTGACGATGTTTTACTTGACGATTGAGTGTTCTTCGATGAGACTGATCAGAATCCATTGTGAGATATCTAGAATAAATGTTACATAATATTATATGTAGAATTAAATCTTTACTGCAGCAAACATACAAAAATTAAAATCTTGCTGTACTAACACCATAGAAATAAATATAATCTAACCAAAAGATGTGCTTCAACATAAAACAACAACTTTTCAAGATCAACTCAAAACTATATAATCATGTGCATCTTGTTCTACATCCACGCTGAAGCATGATAAGATTATCAGTCAATTTTGAAGGATTTTTACCCTATAACATAAATGTAAAATGGTAGTATAGCTATCATAAATGTGAATCATCCAAATTTCTAAGATATTAATAATACAAAAATCTTTATTTTGAGTATAGTACAATGTTTGTTTTGGATATCAGTGCCATTTTGGTTATTTAACCCAAAATTATCCATTTTTAGATTTGGATTATTAAAAGTCTGTGTTGGATAATACATGTTCAATAGGTACTTGATCCATAAAACTTTTAAATATCGTATTTTATATATATAGTCTTAAAGTATTTTTACCTTGTAACATAAATGTAAAATGATAATATAGCTAAGTCAGTTTAAACAAGTAAAGAGTACTTAGCTCATAGAAATTTTTATTAATTGAAGAGCTAACACAGTTTTGAGCGTATTTCAATTATTTTATGGTGTGAGCTAACACACTTTTTGCCATTTTTTAGCTAATAATAATAATATCACAGTTTTTTGTGGAATGTTTTTGCCGTTATATAAAGGTGTAAATCTATTTCATTTTGAAAATAAAATAAAGGACATATATCAATTTGTAATTTAAACCTTAGACAGTTTATAATTAATTATTAAATGTATTCGACACATGAATTATAGGGTGTCCTGTTAATTATCGCGTTTTTATTCTAAACCAAATATTATAAACAAATAACATCAAAATTTAATATTTATAATTATAAAACAAGTGATTGTAATAATACATATATATGAAAACATAGGTACAATTTCAAGTCTGTCACCTTTTAGCAGTGATCAAGGAGATTTCTAAATTCCTTCTCAAGCATTGTGTAAGTGAATGTAGAAATTCAGTGATATACTCTCGAACTTCCTGCAAATTAGCAAAATCTTTGTTGCGTCTTTGAGATTCCAAATTTCGAAATATATAACTATCCTGCAGATTTAAATTTGGTGAATATGGTGGTAGAGGTATTAAATTTATGACAAAATTTTCCAGATGTTGTTCCACCAACTGAGATTTATGGGGTATCGCATTGTCATGCATTATAAAAATTCTTTCTGAGGGTTCTTGTATATAAGCAATTATGATTATCCAAACATTCTAAGTATCTTTCAGCCTCTATTGACCTCTATCTTCCAAAATCTCAAAATAAGATTTGCCTGCGAAATTGGAAGCCACAACAATAAGGTACTTTTTCTTTCCAATGCTTTTGTGAACAAGAAGAGGTCTGTCACCATCATCATCCGCTGGTACCTATTTTCTTACTGATTTTTGTGGTGGAAAGAATTTAATGTTAATCGACTTTTTATCAATTACATAAGTACGTTATGTCATACCTCTTGCAATGTTTATATCAGCCTGTTGCATCCCAATACGCTTACCTCTAACGCTGACCCAACACTAGAATCTTCTAACCAAATTCTGGACATCGGCGAAATAATACATAAAAATACTATCCATCTGCTAACTGACACTCAAAAGTTCAACCTACTAACCAGCAAAGTAAAACTGTCAAATGTTCCTGATGTTCTTCAGTAAACGATGAAGAAATGAAAATACAAGAGACTGTTACCCAATCATTTAAACAATCTTGGCTGGATTCTAATAAGTGATTGGTATATAGTCCACATTCTAAAGGTGGTTATTGCATAGACTGCGTACTTTTTGGACAGGCAGCCGCACATTCCGAAAAGCTAAATGCAAAAACATTTGTTCAAATTCCTTTTCATAATTTAAAAGACGCTAAAGCTGATATGAAAAAACATTGTCAAGCCAAATATCACCAACATGCAAGTGAATTAGCATTGAATTTATTATGATCTACAAAAACCCAAGCAGAAATGTAGATGTTCAACTTAATCGGCTATCTGAAGATCAATATGAATATAAGAAAGTTATTCTGTCTAATGTCATTGATTACGTTGTTCATTGTGGAAGACAAAATCTGGCATTAAGAGGTCATCGTAAAAATAATCTAAACAACAACAGCATAAATAGCGGAAACTTTCTGGAACTACTGAAGCTTCTAAGCAAGTATGATATAACGACTTGTGAGTAGGAAAGATCTTTTAGTTCGCTTCGACGTACTAAAACATTCCTCAAGTAATTTTAGTCATTAAAACGACACATATTATTTTTTAATGAAAAATATTTGTTTGTCAATAATTTTTCCATGTTAGTATGTACGTAATTTCGAGGATATTATTTTAATTATGATAACATTATACAGTGTCTCAGTGGCTGATCCTAATCCTATACAAATTTTATTATTATTTTAGAAACTGAACGGCTAACAGGACTGTGTTTGATGAACATACACCTTGACATAAACATTGATACATCAAACATAGCTGAACGTTTCTTAAATAAACATAATCGAAGATTGTTTTCTTCATCAAATAAATAATTTAAATTAGGTCTTTTCTATTTGATTTCTTCATAAATATTTTTCTTCGCAATATTCTATGATACACCAATGATCAATTTAAACATTTCCTAATTGAAGTGCAAACAAATTTATTTTAAACACTTAACAAACATATTTAGGAATTCTTTTTAAGTGTTGTCTTAATTCACTTGCAACCAACGGGCTTTGCCCATCTTCTAACCATTCTGCGTATGTTACCATTGATATTTCTTGACAGTATTCTTGTAGCTATAAATATTATGTTATGTTCCAGTCATATCATAAAAGAAAATAAAGTTAAGTCTTGTAAATACAATTTTTTGTAATAAACACAAATTTTTCAGTTAAACGTTCTCTGGGGTTGGAGTGCCAAGTTTAAAATATTCTGGAAGAAATGGTTCAACAGAGGTTGTGCACCTATTAATACTGTGATCCATGTGTGCTTTTTACATCATAGTCTGTCGAAACGTAGTATTTCTGAACCAACGGAGGGGCCAAATCTTCAAAAATAGAGCATGTATCTTCAGAACTTTTCTTAGAATACGCAATCATGTCAACAATATTTTTTTATAAGTTCCTTTTTTCTGTTTCCTACTAAAATTAAAGAGTTTTCTTATCGCAGATAATAAAACTGTTGTAAAGCTCTGTGCCACCATTTCCATCAATTTTAAGCAAAATAATTGCGTGAGGAATCTTGTTTCCATTGGTAATGAAGATGTAAGATTTGTTCCAAGATTGTGCAGCTGTCGTCGATAAGTACCTACCTTATATGCTAAAAGTATTTGCACTGATAGAATGAATGATTAAAGAAAACAAGGCTACCATAACAACACACCTATCAGGCAGACAGTTATTTTAACACAAAATTGTAAGTAAATATATCTATATACCTGACTGTGGCCGCATGATATTATAACACAAGATGATATACAGTGTAATAGATAGCTACATACATAAAGTGCAGTGCACCTTATGTTATCTTGAAATAATATTCATAATGATGTGGTAGCACTGTAGCTTCAGTATTTTATACCAAGTTAATGCGTAATACCCAAAATTAAATATTTATAAAACGCATGGCAAAAGAGAGTTAACAAGTAAATTTCTGTGGAAAAATTAGGTGGTCATTTTTACTTTTGAAAAAAGGGGGAGAGGGTCTGAAATTAGACTTTTCCCCCCTAAAATTTATAACTACTTTGAAGAGCGTGTATTACCATTGGGAAGAAATTTAACTGATGCATGATAATGCAAGACAGCATTCAGCCAATATAACCAGAAATTTCATTGAAAAAACGGGATGACCCTCTTGAAACAAACGGCATATTCTCCTGACTTCAATTTAGTGGACAGATTTGTGTTTCGAAACTTGGAATTTGAAAGAAGAGATAGATAGATATTTTGAAAACAAGGAGACTGTCAAAAAATTCCTTCAAGTTTTTCTACAACAGAAAATGACTAGAAGAAAATTGCAGCGAGAGTTGCACATACATCATTGCTATTGATGGGGACTGTTTGTAAATATTTTGAATTACATACTTTGTTATGTACATATTACTAAATAATTAGTTTAGGAATCACCATTGAAATAATATATTATATGAAAAAACGCGATTTTTAAAAAAAAATAACATGCTTTTGAAATATGTTATATTGAGAATTACGCGGATTATTGTGACTTATTACATTAGAATTTAACAAAGACCCTTCTTTTTAAATTAGCAAAAATAAATGCGTTTATTGAGAAAAATTTATTATGCCCCCCAAATAAAAAGCTATTTTAATTTATTATTAAGAATAATATGAAAAGATGATTTATACAATTTACCACCATTACATAATATACGCATTTTATCCTAAAAATTCAGGCTATGTGATTCTTTTAAAATATCTCCCTATAAGATAACCAATCATTAAAAGTTTAAAATAAAATTCAAAATAGAAACATTAATTAAAATCTACTCATTGTTGTTGTTGTTGTTGTAGCCCCTTTGTAAAAAAGGTAGTCCTCCCAGTGTGGGTTATGAATTTGATTACATCTGATGGATTTGACCATACATAGGTCAGAGACATTCAAGTGTGTAGGATGATGTGGATAGTTAAATATGTGCAAGTATTGTGGGGTGATTGCTTGTATGATGAACATATGTTAGCTATATTGGGATTTTTTTTTTGAATTGGTTGAGTAAATGACAAGAGTCGCTGCGTAGCTGTGCAAGTGTTGTTCTGTGTTGTCTCGAGAGGTCTTGTT
>JAUYWI010071399.1:0-14326 GCA_034780595.1 Parotoplana pacifica | reverse complement strand
CACTTTCAAAATTAGTGAAAGCAGCTATGTCCATTTACCATGGAAATGCAGATGTCGAACGTGGATTCTCATACAACAAATTAATGCGAACTACAAGAACTGTCTAACAAAAGCATAATTACATTGCGAACTATTAAAGATAGCATGAAATTATTTGAAGGTAAATCAGAAAATTTACCAATTACTAAAGAACTGATTGAAAAAAGAGTAATGCCAGAGCTAGTTACAGAGAGTTGTGGAGAAATGTAATTTGGAGAAAGCCACCACATCAAAGCATGCAGAAGAGGCAGAAAAAATACGAGCAGCATATAAAGTAAAACTTGCAAAAGAAAAGAAAGCAACAGAATTTAAATTGAAAGAACTGGATGATATTGACCATAAAATTCAAAGTGAAATGGATGTTGTAAGATCCTTAATGGAAGATGTTACAAACAAATCCAGTCTGCTATACAAAATAATGATGTCAGACAAATTGCAGTTGCCCAAGCAATGCTTCAAAGTCTCAATAATAATAATTTAAGAAAAGTAAGATTTAAGTCACAAATTTTCTAGACAGGCGCAGATCCAGGATTATCGAAAGGAGGAGCTCCTAATATTGGAAGGCATATAAGTTAAGTTGCAACTACTTTTTGGGCACTTTTTCATTATCCTTAAAAATAAAGTACATTATTAAAGGACATTTCTAATTATATTAAAAGCATACATTTATACTAAATATAATAAATGTTTACAAGAAAAAGAGGTTACCAATGGAGGGGAATGCGGAGTCTGGACCCCACCCCCCTGTATCCGCCACTGCTAGATATATTTCCTCTATTTTTGAGAAGGAGTTGTCACAAGCCTGCAATAGTTTTATATAAGATGCTTTTATAATTAACCTTGTTGCTATGCAATATTGACACAATATCGTCTAAAAATATTTAATTGAAATCGGTTAAAAATTTGACAAACCGTTCTTTCTGTTTTGATATCTAAAAATAATCCCAGTAATGCCCAATTATTGTCAATCCATTATTCAAGAATTACGTGTAATTTTGCCTGTAGACATAGGCAGGAGAAGATTGTATTTTGACGTCATAACCTAGTTTAACTATCGGCTATATGTTTCTTTTAAAGTCTATTGAAGTGAATTTAATTGCTTTGCAATTTCTGTGTCGTGTTGTTAATTTTATCTCTATTTCCAGTACACAGAGTCCGTTGCGCGCTTTCGTTATTTGGTACAATGCAAGAGTAGACTTATTTGCGTCGTCATAGAAAACTACGATGTTTTTTTGTCAAAATAATGTACCTACATTCATGAATATCTAGATAGATCTTCATGCTGCATTAAAACGATACCTGTAGTTATTTCAATATTGTTTTGGAATGTTACTTTTTTTGCAGATAATGTAACGTTTCAAATCGAGACATTAATCTAGGTAAATATAAAAAGATTCTTAAATGTCAACTACATATTTTAAATAGATAAGTAATCCGACTACATAATATTTCGGTAATATCCACGATTTGGTAATACATAATTGCAGATATTACAAGTATATAGAGTTGATAAAAGTAGTTATTTTGTTGTAAATAGAGAAGTCATACTACCTACGCCTCTACAGATTTGATATTTGTAATTTGATAGCTAAATGTTGATATTATATCTTTAGTGTTTAATTTAAATTTATAATTCTGTCTATATAGGCTTGGCTATATAATAACATAACAACAATTATTATAGTTCTTTTTACTGAAATGAAATTGAATTTTTATTCCACAATTTTATTCACCCTAGGTAGAGTTCGCGTTTTTTTAATAGATAAAAAATGTTACTGCTTGTCCTGCTTGGATGTTTTATTCAATTGATCGTTTTCTATCTAGGTATGTAATTTAGATCAGAAAAATAAGAACTTTCCTGAAATCACTTTAAATTTTATGCAAAGTGTTTGTTGCTCTTTGTTGATGGACGCGGCATTATTACATTATTATAATGTATGCTGTTTACCAAGTTAACTCTCATTTATTATTTACAGTGTCTGTTGATCATATTGAGCTGTCTTTGATTCAGTTTTGTGAATTTAAACTTACAAACTTTCGTGCTGTAAGCGATGTCTAGACTGTTTTGATATTCTTTGATTGTTAATTTCTGTTGATGTAGAAGATATAGTATACTTGTATAGATTGTCCACACAGAAACCATAAAGTAGGAGACAGAAACAATAGAGTAGGATACATAGAGAAACCATAGAGTAGGATACATAGAGATATCAGACTAGAATGCACAGAGAAACCATAGGGTAATATACACATAGAAACCATTAAAGTAGGAGATATATAAAAACATAGTGTAGGAAACAATAAATCATAGAGTAGAAAATATAGCGAGACATAGAGGTCATAAGAGTAGGAGACAGAACCATGGAGTAAGAGATACACAGCTGTGGTTGAGAGGTATGATGAAAGCTATGGGTGCTTATCAAAATCTTTTTTTGTACCCTGCTTTTCAATTTTCTTTCAATAGTTCGTCTTGTTTGTGGTTTTTATTTACATCGTTTGATTGTGTTTGTGGTTGGAATTACAAAAGAGGGGAAAGTGTCAAAAAGATTATTAGATAAGGCAGTGTTCCGCAGCCTAGGTGTTTTTGACCACGTTGGGCGATTTATAAATTTATGTGGCCGATCGAGTAGTTTGTAAAATCTTTAAAATTTAACCGATTACTCGAGTAATCGCTGCCGGTGTAGATACTGAACATTGCTGGAATTTCCAAATTCAGAAATTCCAAGAATTATCATTTGATATGTTTTTTTGTCTTACATGGTGTACGTACATTAATGTGATGGCCGCAAAATTAACACAAGAAGAAATAGTGGAATTTATTTTCATATTTGGACAGAACGGTGCTAATAATCAACATCACCAAATTGACGTCCTATTAATCAGCTCACAGTGTGGGTAGGTTAATGAAATGTTTTAAAGAAAGTGGAAGAGTCCACGATAGTCGACGTCCAGGAAGACCAAGAAGTTCGACCGATGAAGGAACCTCAGCAACAGTTTTGGCTCATCTTTTTAATCAGCTCCAAAAGATCGACAAGGTTGTCACTCGAAGCTGGAGTCTCTAGGTGCAGTATTCAGCAAACACTACACGAGAATAAATTTGACCCGTACAAGGTTTCCTTAACTCAAGATCTGCATGGAGATGACACCGATCGACGTTTATAAATGTGCGTGTGGTTTCAACAACAGGATCAAAACTTTTATAAGCGTATCATTTATTCGGTGTTCCAGTTGAAGGGTAATGTAAACCGACACAAACGGAGTTCTTCCATCTGTCCTAAATGTCAAGCAGATAACTGCGATATTGCCCACCTCTTTGAATGTCCTGCCCATTATTATCAACGGATTTCACAGAACATCGCCCCAGCCCGTTTTTTATGATCCTGGTGGAATTGTGTCCACGTAGAACTTTTTGATCAATAGACCTCACATTCGGTGGGTGGAAGAAGAAGGGCTCATTTTACTTATTGTCATGGCTTGTGCCAAAAAAATTAAGCTATCATCTGATCGCCAATTTAATCCAGCAGGAAAAATAATTTTTCAAGGAAATAAACAATGCTTGTTTGTCTGATTTGCAATGCCAAAATAACCAGTCTAAAAAGGAGTAATTTAAATTATCATTTTGCAGCTAAACATTCCAATTACAACAGTAAATATTCCCTTAATACTGAATCCAGAAACTAAAAGTAGCTTCCCTAAAACTAGCTAAGCAATCAGCAGAGAAACAATGCAAGAAATTCGCATCTAATGACAAAATAAATTCTACAATGGCTTCTCTCAGAGTGTCATGGGTTGCTGTCTAGGCAAAAAAACATGTAGTAATGTGGAACTAATAAAGAAGTGTGCTTTAATTCTTTTTGTTACTGATCCTACAGAACAACCTTGCCAATGTGCCCCGTTCTGCTGATACTGCAACTTGACGTGCGTCTGCTTGTGTTGACAATGCGAACAACCAATTTAGATAAAATTCAGGATAGTTCATCTATTTCTCTTGCTATTAATGAAACGTACTGACACTCGTGCTATCTTTCTTCGGCTCAATGGCAATAATTTTTAAACAACTGAATAGTTTTTGCACCTTATACTACTGACGGGTCAAACGCGTGGCGAAGACATTTACAAGGAAACTTTGAACACATTAAAGATGTTTAAAGTGCCATTGAAAAAAATTATTCATGAAGTACAGATAGTGCCTCTGCAATATTGGATTACTACACTCTTCAAAAACAATGAGGAAGCTAGAGATGATGTAATATGACTTATCATTGCAAATTTCATTAGGAGAATATAGCAGCACTATGTGACAACATGCTTGACAATCTCATGGATGATGCTGTATAGTGAAATTCATACATAATAATTCTTTGAATCATCATCAATTTCGTACATTGTTAGATAGTACAACACGCACTACGCCGAGCTTGTTCGACATACAAATGTTAAATGGTTGTCAAAAGACAAGATGTTAGATCATTTTTACCATTTTCTTGGTCCTATAATATCATTTCTGTCTGAGTACACCAATTTTTCCAACTGCAATTCAAGGAATTATTCCTAGACTCTAGGACAGGAAATGGATTGAGCGTTTTGCTTTTTTTCGTAGATGTAACACAACATCTTAATTAATTCAATCTCCAACCGCAGGGCAAAGCTAAATTTATCATGGACATGTTTTCAGTTATAACAGCATATGAAAACAAACTGCATGTTTTTAACCCAATTTCTAATCCAAATAGGTAATTCGCTTTGAACGGTTGAAGAAAATTAATTCACTTTCTGCATTCAAACTTCGGTATGTAGATGATTTGCTGGACGAATTCAAAAGTCGCTTTGCTGAATTACATGCGCAAACAGTTCTGTTGTCTCTAGTTTCGAATCCATGCCATTATTCTACCTGACTAATTAGAAGGTTGCGTTTCAGACCAGCCATTACATTCGACTAATGTTTTGAAACGTCTCTTCCTAAATGAAGGTGTCCTGACATTTTGGAAAAAGATTCACTTTCATTTTTTGTGTGATATGTTTGGATCTTACCTAGAGCTGCGGTCTTGTTTTTTCTACACGGACATTTATCAAAAAGAATATCGAATGAGCATACATCATAATTACTCAAAGCGGCTATCGCCAATATTGAACTAAATGTCTTACAATTAACAAAAGCCAACCAATATCAATCATGTCACTAACGCGTTTGTGGTCTTGTATTACTTGTTCTGAGTTTGTTTGCTTGTTTGTTTTTCAAAAAGTTTTCACATGTTATTTTAATCACTATACTATGTATTTTTTCATAGAAATTATATACATACGTATGTATTTTGTTTTACTGTATTACTCTACAGTATAATCTCTATGATTTTTTTACATAAAAATATCTATCCAATTCACTGAATATAATTTCGTATATTTAAATATTATTGTATGGAAAACTTGCCTATTCAGTATATTTGGGTTAGCCGATTAAGTGAAAAATATTTTTATATGGCCGACAAAGTAGAAAAGGTTGCGGCATTGATAGCTCAGCTGTATATTAATTTTTTATTTCACTTTTCATTAATTAGGTATGTTTTTGTTTTATGTCAAGTGGATTAGTTATTTTTATAGGATGAAGCTGGTAGGTAGTAACATTGAAAATGATTTAAGCTGGAAACCCTACTAGATAGAATGCTGTTGTAGTTATAATGACATCTATAATTTGTATTGGGAATTTGTTATCAGCTGTGCTACTGTAATTATATAGGTATGTTATTTATTTAACATTTCGGAATAGGATAAATATATTATTATGTAAGGAGTGAAAGTATGCAATTATACTAATAGTGGGTCCTTCGAATTGAGGGAAGGTTCTACGAATGGAGGGAGGATCCTATGAGTTGAGGAAGGGTGCTATGAATTTATTGTAAGTTTGCAGTGATTCAAGAGAGAATTCTGCTAATAGAGGGGCTCCTTGGCTAGGAAAGAGTCTATGATTTTCTTTAAAAATTTTCCAACCCCTGTTAATACAACACAGGTCGGTGTAGTTGTAAACAAATTGTAGGGGGGGGGGGTAAAAATTCGTTGCATTTGATAACATGTGTCTAGGCAATTATTCCAAGCATCAGTTTCCAAAAAGTATGCTTAAAAGATTTATTGAATGATTTAATAAAAATTGACAAAGATATACAAATAGGTGCATGTTTTAAATCCTGCCTGCTACATATATAATTAATTGTTGACATACTCGACATGAAAGTTCTTTTTTCTTACTTGTCTCTCCAGTAACATCCGATTTAATCTCTATGGCAGTAGAGCTATGGCAACCACAACACGGCCATTATTGGATGTAAACCTGTCTCTTGGCATAACTAGAGGAAGTTGTTACATACTAGCTATCCAAACTACATGCTAACTAGCTATTAACAATTCGAAAATTCACATGCATGTGTTAGAGGTTCGAATGTTGTTGCTTTTATGTTAGGAATTTAGCTGAAGTTTAAAAAAATGTTTTTATCAATCTGTTGTATAAATACGATGTCTTGGAAAGACTAAATTGGCTTGGATAAAAGATGACTTCACAGTAAATGTTTGCTATTCTTATAAACTGAGGATTTCCGCCAAGTTTTAACGTACTGAATTTATTATTGATGTTTTTTCTAAAAAACGTATACATAATTTCTCCCGTTTATTAACCTATGTAAGGGAAAATTTGCTTGGATATCTTTTTTTATGGCTGATACAAAATATAATTTAGAATATTAAGCAAAAAGAGGAGAAGTTTGGTGTAGCAAAATTGAACAGCTATTCTATTGCTGCTCTTTCAAGAAATAAAATCAAATGTGAGAAATAATGCAACCAAATTACTAATTCTATGTCCCAGTTTGTTGGTTACTTTAGGTGGGTGGGGGGGGGGGGTGCTACAAAGTGATGATCGAGTTGACTTGGCCTATCAACCAGCTATTATTAGATGGGGGATGTGCGTCAGTCATTGTTTGGCTAAATTTAGGGAATTATATATCTTTGTATACCAGCATTCTCTGTGACCTATCTAGTTCAAGCCGTACTGTAATGTTGTACATATAACAAATAAAATTAGATTCAGGAAGAAAGGTATCATTATAGGAAAAATCAAAATTTGATTTCTACTTGTGTATATAGAAACGTACTAATGATCTAATTCAAGGTAGCGGTTAATGCAATTCTATTTACAGAGAGTAGCAAATACTCTATGGTTGTAAAATGTATTCACTGCAATATCTGGGCTATAGTTTATTTATTTTCTGTTAGACATTTTGTCTGACGAAAATGATAAACAGTACCCAGATATGAATTTCGTTTACTAGGTAGGTAGGTAGGTAAGTATCTACCCAAGTTCTCAAGTTGCTCTTTAGGAAGGCAGAATAATAGTTCATCGAGCTGATATAATATTTTATTGATCTTATTCGATCTGGGGGTTGGCCGGCCTTGGTTGCTTA
The DNA here is from genome assembly GCA_034780595.1 of Parotoplana pacifica. Classification (NCBI taxonomy): domain Eukaryota; kingdom Metazoa; phylum Platyhelminthes; order Proseriata; family Otoplanidae; genus Parotoplana; species Parotoplana pacifica. The sequence goes on along the minus strand of JAUYWI010071399.1, from coordinate 6,842 downwards.
GTGTAATGCATTGTCGTAGCTTTCTTTTTCTTTCTGTTCTACTAGGTAGGTATGTAAGGGGTCATTCTTATTGAATCATGAGCTTTCCCTCTTTTCTTCTCTGACTAATCCTTGACAATAAAATGATTATCCTCATGTAATATCATTTTATTTTGATAGCTGCAGCAAGCGATGTATGACTCTCTTTAAAATAATAGCAAGAATCCTACTAATAATGATCATATATACACTAGTGATAAGAAGAGTGGAAGAAGAAAGTTGTAGTTCAATTATTTAGAAAGCATCGGCATTCTCAATTGAATTGCAGCACTCAAATTGGGCTTTATTTATTTCGAAGGATTGATAGTCTAAATTATAGGCAAATAGGTGAATTATTGAGAAAATCAGCCACATGGCTTTAAAGTTTAAAATTATGGTCCAAATTGATGTACTTAATTTTATGTAGTTTGTGTCAGAAATCTTTTGCATAGAAACTTCTAGCCTAGTGGTTGACGCGTTGGACTAGCAATCCTAAGGCGCAATAGCACCTAAATCTATTTGAAATTCTGATTTGTTGATTGTTGGACGTCATTATAGCTACATTGGTTTGATTGTAAAATTTAGCAAATTAATAATTTAATATTGAGTATAGTTAAATTTAAAATAATTGTTAAAAACTTTTAAAAAATATTGCTTATGTGCTATCCTACTAGTCATGAGATTTTTCAACAACCTTTTCTGGAGAAGTGGAAATTTGTGTACAGAAAAAGCGCGGAATCCCTGGCAGTTGTCTTTTAATCGTTACGCTTTATTTTGAATTACACATAGTTGGGATCATAGTAAATGTAAATGACTACTCTGTGGGTGGGATATACTACCTTTCCTTTTTTCTTTTTATTTATGTATATAATAATGATTTCCCCAATGCAGTACCATCATATTTATTTTACTGAATGTACTAATTAACTGACAAATGATGTAGAATGTTCGTACTAATTCTTAGATAGCTGCTCGAGGAGATATTTCTAGCCAAATCAAAACTGATTAAAAAAAACAACGAATTTAAATTTAGTTAACAGTGGGTGGTATGCTTTAAAATGACGATGTTTGTGTGGGATATCGGATAACTCCAACATAATTTGTTTTATTTTTATTCACCAGCAAAGCCACTACGAACTCTTTGTGTCTCATCAGTCGTAGGAAGGCTTTCTGGTGTGTAAGGCGAGTATCTTACCCACTGAGCTATCCAGGCTGCTGGTGAATATGAGCGCACAGTTGTTTTGTTATGTATTTGACCTAGTTGAAGTACATACAATGATCTTTTATCTCCAGAAATTCTTTTGGATTGTTTAATGTAATGAGATTGCTTGGGAGAAAGAGGAAATGTAGTCCCACAGGCTGTTCAAATACCAGATTTGTTTTTGGGCTTCAGATTCTTCCTTTCCTTACTTCACTTACTGTTTATACTTTTCACTCAAAATAGTTGAGTCATTTTTACTCAATTTATTCATCAATTAGACTCATTTTCACTTTATTTACCAATTAGACATTTTACTCACATCACTTACTGATTAGATTTATTTTTACTTATATCGCACACATCACTTATTAATGTACCTTTTTTTCCTTAATTCAATCGCCTATTAGACTCATTTCCCTCACTTCACCCACCAATTAGACTCATTTCCCTCACTTCGCTCACCAAATAGGCTCATTTTCCTCACTTCACTCACCCATTTTTCTCATTTTTTCAATTCACTTCATTTACTTCATTTCCTTTAAAAGTTAGACTGAGAAACAAAAACAAAATAGCTTGGTTGGGAGAGCCAAATGAAGGGATACAAATGTGAGATGATACAGTGGATCTGCAGAATTGCTGGGAAATAAGATTATGAAACATTATCTGTTATAAAATGTTATATTCTTAAAAATACTGCTATTACCTAATTAATTTATTAGAATAGATGAACAATATATAATTTTAATCATTTTATTTTAATTTGTGATCCTGTTTCCATATTAAAAACATTTATTTACATTTAAAATGACTTTCCATTAAAATATTTGAAGTGAATAGATTTGGCCCACATAAAAGTAATATTGAACTATTCTAGGATAAGTGACATAGAGTCATAGATTATTCATGTGAATTATGGTAATCTATGTCACCTTTATGAATACGGCCACTAATAATACAGTGTAAAAAATTATAAATTTTATTTAGAAGTTTATGAATATAGAGAGCTGATTTTTCTGCGAATTTAATGTGAATTTAGCTTGATTTAAGTTACCCTATATACGTAGTTTTGTTTACTGTGCAAGATTGACTAAAACTGTTTTGATACTACTGATATTTTTATTTTACAGTTCATCGAGTTTTACTATTTATATTCGTTTTCTATATTTGCCATATCATTATGCTGCCTACACGCCACGATGTAACATTATTATTTTATTCCAAGCTGAGGCAATTTACAAAAGGCTGTGTAATTAGATGTGTTATTATTGAAACAGTATTCTTTTCTAAATTAATCCCAAGATTGGTTGGCAAATTTTCAGAATAAATTGGAACGTGTCAATTTGTCAATTTTGTAAATAACAAGAGAGATAATTCTGTAGGTGTATCAACAGCAGTAACAACACGTTTTAAAGCCACAGTTTTGTTCTGTTTATTTTTAATAGATACTAATTGGATGTCACTATAAAAAGCATTTATATAAGTAATTTATTTTCATTTCCTTTGTTTAGAAACATGTTCCCTTTGATCGTGGTAATTATATTGTTGCATACAGTTTTTGTTAACATGTTGCTGCTGCACTGTTTTCATTTACTTTTAAAACTAAATCCCTTTTATTTCCACTTCTTTTTACATTAATATTGTACATCAATTATAACAGATAAGAATAGAATGCATAAAATTTATAAAATGTAGAAATAATAATACCTAATTAATTAGCTGTTCTATTGCATTTGGAATTTTGTTAAGCAAGTTGTTAGTGATATAAGTATTTATTCATTAATTAACTTAAAGCCAGCTATCCAGATGTGCGTCTAATTTTTATAACTGCCTTCTCCTAGGGAATTGAATTTTTAGATACCATCATAATATGGACCAAGCTAATGGAATTAAAATAATTCTACAAAACTAATTTTACAAGTTTGCTGTCGCTCATTCATTGCAATGTGCATGGGTGTTTGTCAGGATGATTTGTTCAATCTGGCGTTTTACCACTTTTGCTGCATTGGAATAAGATGCGAGGGTTTCGTAGATTTAATTAAATGGATGAGAATTTGTGTTGCTGTCTAGACTTAAGGGTGTTAAAATGACGACTCGTTATTAGCGTCAAAAATCAATAATTTGTGTTATGTGTTTTAAAATATATACCTACTGTTTATAGTAGTGTAATGTTTTAAATGATAAATTATTTCACTTTCTATGGCTTTCAAACAATATTTAAGGGGCTTCAAGTAATGTAACTTAGAGTGATTAGGACAGTGAAAATAGAACATATGTACATAGTTTCGGTTACTATGGAAGCAAATATCACTTATCCAGCAATGTAGATTCTAATTATGTTGTTAAAATTTGATAAAGTTACATTTTTAGGATAACGATTTAGTTGTTCTATTTATCGAAAGGTTTTATTTATGGGCCAAAATTGGAGAATTTCCACTAATTTAAACATATCTAATCTCTTTGCTGAGATAAATGAAAGAATGTTATGCCAACAGGAAAAATTCTAAGATCAGCGCAACAATAAAACGTAATATAGCTCATTTTTGAATTCTAAAATAGTGTCATTACACGTTAGGATTCAATTTAATTGATTTATAATTTAGTTCTTCTGTAATTCAAAGTTAATTTTTGAGATGATATTACTCTCTGGTTTCATCTCTTGTCATTTTGTCCTTTGTCCAGCAATCGGATCAATCCAACCAGCGAACTGTGTCCCCGCCTGTGCCCTTCCTGGCTGCCTCATCGCCCTCTTCCTTTCACCATCATCACTATTCGGGCGGAGGGGCCAGCGCCTACACCACCTCAGCTCGGCACTCCATCTCACCAGCCGGCACCAGAGCTAGCTCCGTGGTCGAGGAACTCATGGGGGCTCGTAGCCTGCGTCTGTTTAACAGGGGCCTGTCTCTGTCAGGTGATGTTCGTGGTGCTGGCATCCCCGGTCTTCCGCTGTCCATCTCTGGTGGAGTTGGGGGATCTGAGACGCCTCCATTACACCATCAACAAGGGGGCAGACATCACCACCATCACCATCATCATCAGCATGGCAACTACTATGGATCAGGATATAGTCAGGCCTCCACACCGAACTCGAATCCATCCTTTCCAGGCATTATAGCGGGCTTGGATCACTTTCAGTCAGGTTTGTGCTTTTTAGCTAATGTGTACAGTGGTGCAGAGTTAGGGAGTAATATTACAATAAAGTAATGAAGATCAACGTAAACAAGACAAAGGTAATGAGAATATCAAGAATGGAAGCGACCCAGTCAACATTACTTTGAATGGCCAACAAGTAGAACAAATTTAGAAATTCACATATTTGGAAGAAATTATTTCATCAGAAGAAAGATGTAAAGAAGAAGGTCTAACTAGAATAGCAATGGCAAAGGTACAATTTACAAAAAGAACAGAACTTCCAACCAGGCGTCTGAGAGTAGAAACAAAGAAGCTAGTGAAGACACTTCTATAAGGTTCTGAGACGTGGACACTACATGAAAGAGATAAGAAGAAAATTGAAACATTTGAAATGTGAATAAATGGAGAAGAATGTAGAAAATCTCATGGCAAGACAAGAAGACAAATGAAAGAAGAAACCTATTAAATACAATTACCAAGAGTAGGAAAAATTGAATTGGCCACATAGAAGAGATAACCCATTAAAAACGGGCATTGAAGGCAGACTTCTAGGAAAGAGAACCATGGCAAATCAAAGAAAACGTGTTAATGGATCTTGTAAGAGTGTCATATTCAGATCTTAAGGAATTGGCACGTAATAGGGAACAGTGGAGAAAGTGGAATTCATAGACTTGAACCTGCCACAAGGCAAAGGAACAAGATGGATAGAGGGTGATATGGGGGGCTGTATACAGAAGATGCATATCAGGGTCATAGAAAAAATGAAATGGTCATGAATATTGTGCTAAGACCTCAAAGTCATGGAATTTCAGTTGATAGCTAACACATTTTTTATAGTAGTATCTTAACTCGATTAATGTGAGTAACTAAATCTATTTCTTTGTTTCTATTTTGCAGACGAAAGACATATTTTGTTGATTGTTTGTCTAGAGATCCACGTTTCTTTTTTAATAAAAAAAACATTTAAAAATTATTAATTATTACATAGGGAAGATACAGAAAAATATCAATGAATCAGTTTTTACAAAGGAAATTGACATCTTTTAGACATGTTTGTGTTATCTCCCAATAAAATTGAAAATAGGATTATTTAATAAATCAAAATACTACTACTTTTATTTAACATAGAAAATGTTGAAACTATATTTTTGAACTTGATGACGTCATCGGCCAAATTTCAGACTTATTGATGCACAGGAAGTATGAAATCCTTGGGTGGGGTCATGAATTACTTAGAATATCAGGATGTGCAACTCCAAATTTACTTAAAATTATGTGGAGGTCTAAATTACAATTGCGGTTCTCGAAAAACAAAACAAAAATTTCTTTTTTTGTTAAACCTAATTTGAAATGTTCTATCGTTTTATACAAAAGAAGCTTTGCGTCTAGGTTTTGTTCTGAGATAAAATTGACCCCAAAAGTAACAAAAGTCAGATTATTAAACGAAAAATGCATATGAAAATAACAGGAACAAAATAGTGCCCTAACTTTGACCGTTTTCAAAAATTTTTGGCACATACTAAACAGGGTTCATACAATACGTTTGTACCATGTTTTAAATATGTTTTAATAAAAAAAAACAATTAATACGCAAAAGTTGATTTGAAGCACAATTTTGATCATAGTAAACGTTTCATTGATGAAAACTGTCTTTGGCAGTAATATCTTGGGGTCCAGAGCATCAATCACTATTTGATAAACATAATTTAAAATTCAATGAAATGAAATGATCAGTTTTGGTAAAAATAGATAAAAACTAGAATAACTTTGGCTGAGGGTGTTAGATTTCACTGACAATTGAGTGATTTGTTCATCCAAATGTTTGCTGTGAACGGACAGTAATTTTCATTCCAATGAATGTGGTTATATAAATATTGAATCTTCCAATCTTCCATTCAAATGGCATTTTGTTATTTTAGCACAATAATTAATCTCTTCGACAACAATTAATTAATATTTTCCTCTTCAATTATTACAAAACACTTCAGACATGGCATACAGCAAGGTGCTAACTTGCGAAGCATATCATAACAATTAACATTGTTGTTTAGTACAAAGAATAGCATTTACTTTGAGGGCTGGGAAAATCTCTCTTTAGTTTCTAAATGTTATAAAGCAGACGTTGTAGGTTGGACAGTTTTATCATTATTCAATTTTAGAATCTCTAATAGCAATGCGGAGAACATTTCCTGCCTGCTATCTTGTTTATCTAGTCCTTTTGAAGACCGGAAATTAGTGGTTTTGATTAGATAAGAGAAGTTTATGTCCAGTCGTGTTGTTGTAGTTGTGCTAATTGTAAGGACCTGATGTTTTGCACTTGGTAATTAAATAAATTACGTCGTGAAACAGTTTAGAATGTTGGGAAATCATTTTATTTTATATATGTGTCAACATCAGTTTTAATTTTGCAGTAAATTTAAATCCCCTAGTACCTTAGTAAATGTTTAGCATTAAAGTAGCCACAATTTTGGCTAAATATTACTTTTATTAAAAT